>PISX010004127.1:0-126122 GCA_004024625.1 Mellivora capensis | reverse complement strand
GGACTGCGAGCAGGTGCAACACAGAGAAAAGTGGAAGGTATGAGCTTGGCACCAGGGTTCCTAGTTTGCTTTGAGTAAACAAAGGAAAGCCGGTGGGCACTCCAGTGGCTGGTTGGGTGGGGGAGGGTAGGCATAAATGCAGGTCTGTGGGGGCTGGTGAGCTGTATAGTCGTACCACTTGGACATGCGGACTCATGGAGCCTTTCCAGAAAGCTGCCCCTGTGTTTTCAGTAGGAAATTACAGCAGCAGGGAGGGAGCAGAGGGAATTGGAAATGAGGGCTGAATCTGAGAAATAGGCCTTTTAAATTAAGTACTATTTTTTTCCTGCATCCGTACGCACTTTATATGTATGTTCATCATAGAAAAATTCAAAAGGAGGAAAACCAGAATGGCTTATGCTCCTGTCACCCAGAGAGAATCAGTGTTCCTTCTCTGCTGCCTATTAGGCACTGAAAAGAGGGAATTTAGTGAAATATTAATCACAGAATGACTTACTTCATCATTAACTACTTTTCAGTTCTGTCACACTTCCTAAACTCTGCTATCATTTCAGTTCTGTCCCAAAGAAATGGCAAGACTTCAGCAGAGTGCCTCCGTTGGCATCACCGTGCAGAACGTTAAAATTCATGGAGGTGACTTGTTTCCTGTTCCGTGACCCTCTGCCTTCTTTTCATCATGGTTTTCTCTTCCCCTTTGCCCTCATGCCTCCCTCCTCCTTCAGATTTCTTTCAGTCATCAGGCAGTCTCCCCTGCACCTCCTGGCCCTCTAGGCCCGCAGACGGTGCTAAGATAAGCAGTGTTTCCTGAACGGGTCAACAGGAATTTCCCCTCGCCTTTGGAAAATTGTGTTGGAGGGAAAAAAAAATGCCTGTCTCCCCCTTAGTACTTTACAGGGACCTGTTGGAGCACTTTTAAAATTAAGAAACCTAATTTTTAGGTAAGAGGTAAAGTGGTTCGAAGTCTTTATTTTACAATTCCAACAAAATGTCGACATGAGCGGTACTTGTTTCTGCTCGTTTATTTTTCCATGCGTTCATTGCATCTGGGCAACAAGGAAGGTTTTCTAGGCTGGTTAAAATGCTGTCCTTCAGCTGGTAAATCTGGTTCTACCACCTCAGAGCAGGGCCAGCAGCTCTTTCTAAAAAATCTTTCTCATGATCTTTTTTTTTTTTTTTAAAGATTTTATTTATATTTATTTGACAGACAGAGATCTTAGGTAGGCAGAGAGAGGAGGAAGCAGGCTCCCTGCTGAGCAGAGAGCCCTACGCCAGGCTCCATCCCAGCATCCCGGGACCATGACCCGAGCCGAAGGCAGAGGCCTTAACCCACTGAGCCACCCAGGCGCCCCTCTTTCTCATGATCTTAAGTGAGCCATTTTTTTCCCCCATCTGTTTGATTTTAAATGCCACTAAAATTTAATACTCCCGAGAAATTTAAATGAATGTCCTTAATGGTGAAGAAAAAAAAAAAAGATTTGTGAAATAATTATTTACAGTGACTAAAATATAAGGTAACTCAGTACCTTTTGGATAAGATTAATGGATTTAAATAAGAAATGTACACCCACTGAATGGTTGAATGAATGAACAAATGAATTTTGGTTTGTGTGGCTGTTGTCTGTGAGCTGACCTATCTGAGCTTGAGGCGTTGAGCTGTCTCGCAGGTCCGGATGCCTGAGTGGGAATGTTCTCGGCGGGCAGGGCAGAGGGGGTCAGACCGCTGTAGCATTCTGCAGTTAGGCCTATTAGTGTCTGAGAACTCATGTGATGGCCTTCCCTTTCCTGATGAAGAGAAGCCCGAGGGAATACAGAGCGCTAGAACACAACGGAGGGAATTCCCATCTCTTTTGGACTGTGTTGTGCCTCAGAAGCAAAATCTCAGTGGATTAGACAACGAAGATGTATTTCCTTGTCCATGATACATGTCCAGCGTCTGTTAGCTGGGGAACTTTGTGGCCCCCAAGAACCCCCCCAGTGATGACCTCTAACCCTGATGTGTGCTTCCTCCATCACTGGCATGGGGGGAAAGAAACAGGACACGGTGCGGTGCACATTGTTCTAGAAGGCTTCTGCCTAACTCCAGACTGGGGAAACAAATCCCTGTCACTGCCCAGAAGGAAGAGAAATGGGATACCTGAGAACAGCCTTGATGATCACACCACACCCCATGCATCCGCATCATGGTGCTGAGGCTCAGGGGCAGGAACAAGTCCCTCCCCTTACAGAGTCCTGGCAGGCAGTGTTGCCCCCCACCCTGGATTCACAAGACATCCCTCTTGAGAAAGGAGCTTGCCTCGCCACTTCATCATTACTAATTGTTGTGGGCTGAAGATAGTTTGAAGTCCTAACCCGAAAAGCGTAAAAATGTGACCTTATGTGGGAACAGGGCCTTTGCAGACATAGGCAAGTGAAGGTGAGGCCATCCGAGTGGGCCTCAATTCAATATGTCTGGTGTCTTTATAAAAATAGGGAAATTGGGGGACACACACACACACTCAGGGAGAGCACCATGTTACGGTGAAGGGCAGAGGGCGGGGTGATGAAACAGAAGCTGAGGCTTGCCAGGGACCGCCGGCAAGCCGCCAGCCGCCAGGGGACAGGCATGGAACCCATTCTCCTTCACAGCCCTCAGCGAGACCAAGCCCTGCTGACAACTTGATCTCAGACGTCGGCCTCCAGGACTCTGAGACCCTTGGTTCTGTGGTCGAAGGGTGATGCTTGAGCTGTAGCAAACTCATCCGCACATCGGCGTACTCCGTGTCATTCTTGCCGGTCCTGGCAAGGACAGCTGCAGGGGAAATGAAAACAGGAGCCAGCTCGGGGAAGTGTGAGCCCTCGGCATGGTGAGGTCTCGAGCTGCTCGCAGAGAAACTCTGTTGGAGAAATCTCCGTGAGTCCACCGCCCCCCTCCCGAAAGTAGCTTTTAGCAAGTGTGTTTTTTCACATTATAGCCCTGGAAATGAAAAGTAAAATATGTTAGTGGATACTCACCATTAGCAAGAGGAGGAATTCAGGGGACAGTGTAGCCGCATGAACAGTCTATTTTATTATGCTCTTGTGGGGGTTATCCAGAAAGAGAATGTTTCTGTGGGATAAAAAGCCTTGGGGGCAGGAGCTGGTCGTATCTGTGATGGGGGAGGGGCCTTTATACAGGTGCACGTGCTGGCGGCCGCCATCCGGTGCTCTCCCGTGCTGTGGCGGTGTCTGGTCTTCGGGGCAGGCTGACTCTGCGTCACCCGTGACTCTCAGTAAAGATACCTTGCCAAGTATTTAATTCTGCTGCTTTGAGAAGCTTGTATGTAATTGATGCTTACAAATTAAACTACTTTGCTAAACTGTATGTCTGGATATTTTAATTGTAAACCTATTTCTTTACATCCGCTGTAGCGAGGGATGCTGGGAACGCTGTCTGGTGTCCCATGGTTGACCCTGCAGGTTGTATGTGACCGGATCGCTGTGTGACTGGGCACCAGGCTGTGAACTCTGGGTGCTGGTCACCTCCTGTGCTCTCCCGTGTGTGTGTGTGTGTGTGTGTGTGTGTGTGTGTGTGTTGTCTCCTCTCTCTGCATACATCACCTATGCACACACTCTGTCCTTGGAATACAGGCTAATACCTTTCAGGATCTACATAATAGAAAAATATTCTGAGTAGATACATTAACCCTTTGCTAACCTATCAGTGCTAGAGAAGGAGGTGCTTGGTGATGAGGGAGCTATCCTTTTTCTCCAAATAAAGTTCTCCCCTTCTGATGGCTTGTGAACCCTGGATTTTGTGCATCTCCTTACCTGATGCTTCTGATGCTGAGCCGTACTGACTGGTGGTCATGTTTCTAGGAAGTGGGCCATTCTGATGGTCTCTGAGAAGCCAACTCCTCAGTGAAAAGGTGTGTTTCAAAGCACACAGATTCACGTGCACCCATGTTCTGGATGCCCTCGTAGCCACTGACTGGATGTGTGTGAAATTTAACACTTCAAAGTGGTAGAGTTCTTACTCAGTACCAGATGTGTTGTGATGATGGTGCATGGCTTTTTGGTGAAGATTTGTGTGTATTTCTTTACTGTTGGTTTTGTTTTGTTTTGTTTTTAAAGACAATCCTATCTGATTATGTTGGCATAATTACTGCGGTAAGTGCTTTTTGAAGTTAGTAAATGTTGTTCTGTTGGTTGGTTCTTTAACTGTTCTAGAGTTAGTAACTTAAAGTTAGTGAATTCTGGTCTGTTTTGTGGGTACATGCACTGTCCTGACATTATATGCCCAAACTGTTGGGGAAATACTCTGTTGGTTCTCATTAAATATGTTAGACTTTCTTTATAGCCTCCAAAGAGGAATATATTTTCTGAAAAATTTCTTACCCAGGGGTGAAATGGATGCTAGAGGTTGGTTCATCTTGTGTTAAGGGAGTGGTAATAACAGCAATTGGACTTATTGGGAGAGAGCGTTATAGGCAAACATAATCATCCTGCTTTTCACACTTAATTGCAAAGCATCTCTTGGCTGTGATGTTGCAGAAACAGACTTAAAGATTCCGTTTGAGGTTTTACATGGCTACACGATGGCAGAAAGAAGCAAGGGGCCGTTTCTTTGTAGTTGGAGATCATTTATAGTTTCACTTGATGGTGAAAATGAAGATCGATCCCCACTTTGGTCTGTGACTGGGTGGTTTTCAACACCCAGACTTGGCGAGAGCTCTGATGGGCCTTTTCTCATTCCTGAACTGAGTTAGCAGGGGATTTGTAACAGAGTCACTTAGGGCAGGGAAAGCGGAAAAGCGAATTTAATTCAGGGATGCTGAAATCCCTTTGAGAAACAACAGATTGTTCTGACGCTGTTGCAGCATTTCCTTGGGATATTACAGCGCTGTTAGGAATTCTGTTTCCAGAGTCTTCACATTTGTCTTTCTGTACAACATAATGACTGCCGTTGGGCACGAAGTCATCCCCTATGTTGGGGGGAGCCTTGGACTTTGCTCCTTGTGTTCTTCTCCACAGAGGCTGGGCTTCTGCCTCATATACCTCTAGAGGATTATTATATACCAAGGGTTGTGGAGTCTTCCTCTCCTTTAGCTAGATACTGCCTGGCTTTGTTGTTGCCTTGGGTTTCTGTTTTTTGTTTGTTCCCATTACGTAACCAACCAGTAGAGCCGTGTCTCCCTGTTACTAAGCAGCTCTCCCAAGGAGCACTAACGTACTCCCAGGTGAGGTGTTTGCAGGCGTACCGGGCACGTGGTCATCGCCTTCTTCCTCCTCCGTGACTTTTCCCTGGCATTACTGCAGAGGTAAAGGAGTGGTCCCTGCACTCAAGAAGTGGACGTGCTATCTGGGAAGCCAAGACTAGCATCTCAAACGTTAGATAATAGGTATTTGCTTATGGAATTCTGCCAAAATTAAGGCTGTCTGTGCGTATACATCCATGTTGGGAGACCGTATGTTAAGACCTATCCCGTTGTAAGTGTTTTGCCTTACGAGAGTAAATACTGCCCTTAAATCCAGTCTCAACCATCTCGTTTACTTAAATGTGGAAAAAATATAAAAATCTGGTTCGTTCTACAATAAATGACCAAAGCTTTATACAGTTACCCTGTCCGCTGTAAGTTTTGATGTTTTGAGTTTATACTGATCTAGTTGTTTTCCAGTGAGCATGTGAACATTTCCTTACAATCTGGTCATAATAGCATTTCTTTGTAATTTCTGGTCATGTGCAGAAGCATCTTCAAGATGTGATACCCGTGTATGGTGAGTCTTTTGATGTGTTAAATCCCCACCTGTAGTAGTAGTGCTCATTTTTGGTCTTAAGAAGATGTTTTAAGGGAAGTCAGAAGAGGGTGGTTTTGGGGGGTTCCTAGAAGTCATTTTCAGTGAGCTGAATTTTTTTACCAACTTCCATTCTTACTCCCTCACTGCCCTAGATAACTGAGGGTTAAGGTACATAAACTTTCTTTAGATTTATCTTAATTTTATAATGATTCTTAAGAGTGCTGTTTGTTTTCCCATCTGAGTCTGTGCCCTCTAAATTTTTCTGACCCAGCTGTGCGGGCCCCCGGGTACCTGCCCCTGGGTACCTCTGTCAGTTAAGCATCTGACTTTGGCTAAGATCATGATCTTGGGGTGGTGAGATTGCGCTGAGAGCTGAGCCCCCCATGGGGCTCAGAGTCTACTTGTCCCTCTGCTCCTACCCCCTGTTTGTTCTCTCTCTCCCTCTCTCTCAAATAAATAAAGTCTTTTTAGGGGCGTCTGGGTGGCTCAGTCGTTAAGAGTATGATCCTGTCCCAGGCTCAGGTCCTGGGATCGAGCCCCTCGCCAGGCTCCCTGCTTAGCAGGGAGACAGCTTCTGCCTCTCCCTGCTATTCTGCCTGCCTGCACCATCTCTCTCTCTTTGTCAAATAAATAACTCTTTAAAAAAAAAAAAAAAGTCCATCTGTGTGATCACATGATTGTGTTAAGCTCTGCTGCAGTCATTCTGGTGAACTCTAGATAACTTTCTCCTGGTTGGAGCCATAGACCCATTTCTGTTTTCATTATTCTGACCCACATCATGAAGGAAGTAAATCTGTAAATGGAAAGAACGTTGGTGAAGATGCCCAGGAACTTTCTGGGTTACATGCTGGTTCTTTCTTGTCTTTTGTCTCATTTCCACTCACTTGCCACCTAGTACTGTGTATTGAAGGTAACACAGTAAACACCGGTGGCCTGAATTAATAAATTAAATATGCCTGGGGCCTTTAACTGGAAAAGGTAGCTTTTATTATTTGTCAGTTTCTGGGAACATGGACTTTTATATCAAGTTTTTCGGCCCGAATGCCTAAACTTTGCCATGTTTTAGGAGTTACTGTAAGTTGTTAATTTCCTTTGGTTATCAGGAGGGTCGGGGGTGGGGGAACCTGCTTAGGTAAATGGTGTTCGCCAGGCTAGATGGTCTCTTAGTGTTGTTGGAAAATACACAAAAATCCATCAGGCAAATTGACATCTTTTACCTTACAGAATTTTCTGGCCTTGGGTTACTTCCCACGCCTTCAGTCTTCTCCTGAGGCCAGGCTCTGGTCCCACTCAGTTAAGATAGAGAGAAATCAAAGGGGGCGTGTGGGTTGCTCAGTCTGTCAAGCGTCCGACTCTTCATTTTGGCTCACTCAGGTCATGGTCTCACAGTTACGAGTTCAGACCTGTGTCACGCTCTGTACTGGGTGTGGAGCCTGCTTGGGATTCTCTCTTTCCCTCTCTGTCCGTCTTCTCCCCATCCCCCACTCGTGTGCTCTTCTCCCTCTAAAAAATAAAGAAGTTGAAGAGGGGAGCCCGGGTGGCTCATTCCATTAAGCATCTGATCTTGATCTCAGGGTTGTGAGTTCAAGCATCACAGTGAGCCCTACACTAGGCATGAAACCTACCTAAAAAATAAACAAAAACTTAAAACAAACAAACAAAGACAGAAGTCAGTAATAGAGATCACCTATAAAATCTATATAATAAATAGTCCACTCTCATTCAGTCATACTGGATGGGTATTCCTAACTCCTGTCCGGGAGAAATTCTAGATTAGTCCAGTTTGTACAACCGACTTTACCACTCTAGATCACAGATGTTAAAACCCCTCCTCTTTTTTTCAAATGATTCTTTTCCAAAAAGCAAACACTTTTCATCAGGCTATTTTATGAAAGCTGAATGTGGAAATGAATGTAAATACTAGGTGAGCTGTATTTCTAGGGGGTTGTTCCTTTTTTTTTTTTTTTTTTTAATACTTTACCTTACAAATCTCATTCAACCAGTATGTTTAATGAGCTGTTATCTTGATGACACACTAAGTAGAACATTTATTAAGTATAGTCTTCTCACTTCTGAAAAAAAAAATTAACTTCTCCGTAGCAGTATACGATTTCCATATCTTTAAGTTCTTAAATACTTTTGCATACATTTCGGAAATACTGGAGCGTTTTGCATATAGGTACGCTTTCATATCTATGCAGGGTCATTGTATTTAAGTCTCGGTGGTAAAGAACACACATTTTGGTCATGGAAACCTTTACATAGTCAACCCTAAATTATTTTTGCTCATTTAAGTATTATCAAATGAGCTCTAGATAGGTTTTCTGACTCTGTCCCTACAGAGGTGCTGAGTTCTGTAGAATGGAGGGGACCCCACTCTCGTTCTCATCCTCGAGGTGAGCTGCTAGCACTCCCGTAAAGGTGCCGTCTTCCAGACATTTGCTTGACATCTGTGAAACTCTGCTGTCCTTCTCTGAAAAACGAATTTTATATAAGGTAGTTCTTAAATATTTTATATAAAATACCATGTTCTTTCCATTTCCCCCCCCTCCTTGTCAGTTTAGTCAGAAGCTTGTGTTAGTGATGGTTTCTTAAAGATAAAGGCATTTTGTGAAAATAATAAAATATCCTGTTGATACCATGGCCTCTAGCAGCAGAAGACAAAGTGTTCCAGTAGGGGGAAGAGTGAAATGCAGCACACCCAGGGTCTCATGAAGTTTACAGTAACCCCAGCGGCTCTGGATGTAGGTGGATGGCTGATCCACAGGACACAGTAGTGAGAAGTGAGATGGGTCCCTTTTGAATAAGCCTTCATGTGGTAAACGCCACTGTGCCAGACATTGGGGCTGCAGTGAAGAAGAGATGAGCTCTTCCTCACGTGTGTTACCTGCATTGGGGATTTTCACATATGGGGACCAGTGGAGAGACTTCCCCGGAAGGCCAGGGATCTCTGGGAACCGTTCGGTGTTCTTTGATGATAATCACAACTTTTCACTGGGGCAGAATGAGCACCTGTACCCTAACACCGACACCAAAGGAATTTGTGCTGATGCTTAATTGAAGAGCTTGGAGAGCTATTTGAAAACACTTCCTGAAGTTTTTCACTGAACCCTTACAGTTTGACATTGTTCAGATTTAACTTTGTCCTCATTTAACTTGATCCTGTACAGATGCTATGGGGCTTAATAAAGGTCTATATGATCACAAAGGCAGTTCATGACCCAGCATGAAATTCATTCTCATTTATTTCTCTTTGTCCACTGCCAAGGACTACAGACAACTGCATGCTTATCTTACAAATAGAGGGCAAGCTTTGGTCAGTAACTCAGTTTAAAAGATGGAGCTGAAGTCAGTTTATGTAAAATAAATGCACAAGAGAGAAGAGAGCAAAATGTACTATTACTCTTCTGGTATGGGCTTCCTGCCGTGGGGTCCATAGAGTGGAATTGTGGGAGGCATCTCAGAGGATGCCATCAATCTGTAGGTGACCTTTGTCCCCCTGATTATGAGTTCACATCTGTATAACAGGACATTTCTGAACAAATTAAAGTAATTAGATTCCCACTTTATATAGCAGAATCTGAACTCCTAATTCACAATGCTTTTCATGTTCCCAGGCTATTCGTAGAATTCTGATACATAAATATTTTTGAGGGGTGCCTGGCTGGCCCAGTGGGTGGAGGAGTGTGGGACTCTTGGTCTCAGGGTTATGAGTTGAGCCCCACATCGGGCATGGACCCTACTTAAAAACACTGTAAATATTTTTGAGACTGAGGTCTGCATGAGTTCTGTAGTACGTATTTCCACTTGCTTCCTTCTGCATCATAAATTTTATCAAATAGAAAACCTCAAACTTGATGGACAGTTGAGTCAGTGTACTAGGGTTTTAGTTCTGGCGAGTAGCCTTTCGTAAGTCATGTGTGCACACACGTCTTTGTTTTGCTGGGAAGAACTGAGTAAGCCATGGGCAGAGCTCTTCTGCTCTAACACAGATGGTGGGAAGAATTTTCTTAGAACTGTTTCAAAAAAGAAAAAAAAAGAGGCAATAATGATGGTCATGTGGCCTGTTCATCCTCTAGATTCATTTACAGCGGAGCATGATCTTGAATAGTACAAGGAAATAAGCTTTAAAAATCAAATTACAGTAGAACTTTGCCAATTCATGCCTGACTAATTTGCCCACCCACTAAGTAGTTCTTACTGAAATCTTGCTGTTCTTCTACTGACTTTGAGAAAAATGTAATAACAGGCTTCTGGGGAAGGCTCATGTTCCCTTTTCGTTCAAGGTTCATTGTGAAAAATATAATGCTGTACCTTAAGGTATCATAAACAAATAACAGACACAAATCTGTCTGGCAAACCATGAAGAGAAAGAAAGCATCTGCTGAAGGCTGGGTTCTGTCGTCTTTCTTATTTTTAACTGTAGGATGTTTTTAAGAAAACGGACCATAAATTTTCATATTGTAAAATAAAATTATATAAAAGCAATAAACTGTAGAGATAAACGTCAGACAGCCTGTGTAAGGCTGTGACGTGGGCTTTTAACATGATTTAGTAATAGTTTTATGATAGAATTTTGTTCTGTCGGCAAAGGGACTTAACTGTTCTCTGTAGGTTCATTGTGTTGTCCACTGAGACCTTTGGCTTGCTATTTGCAAAATAAAGGAAATTTCAACTCGATGTTGACTTTGTTTCTAGAACTCTGGTGGCTGCTGGCTAGATATGTACCAGTAGACCATGGTAGGGTTTTTAAATTTTATTTTACTGAGGTCCTAATGAAAGTGTCTTAAACCCTGAACATTCGTCATGTAACTTTTTCTGTAGTCTAGGTAAATCCTGCTAACTTGCTACCAAAACCCTGGAAGGCTCAGATGGTGAAGGGTGTGTTCTTCCTCCGGTGAGAAGATAGAAGTAGCAGCAGTGTTCTCAGTATGGATTCGGCTTGGTTCCTTATGCCACACATCCAGAGCTATAAAAATAAGTGTACGGACCAGAGAAAAAGGCCCATAATTAGGTACCATCTCTGGGCCTAAGTATAGTTACAATGTAAAGTCTTTGCTCTTTTATTCTGAGAATTGAAACATTTCTGCAGTACCATTAAGTTCATTTGCATATTCATTTATCTCAGTTAGCTGTTAAAATGACCTAGATCGCTGCATTGACAAGCGTGCTAGATCATAGATGAATGCTTCCCCAGGTAAATTTGATAGCAGATTGCTAATGTCTACCGAAGATCACTTTGCAGAAAGTGGCTCACAGTCAAGGTTGTTGTCCGATAGCTTCACTCTCAGGTACGTCTCGGAAGGTGCTGAGTAAAGGGGTGGAGGGTCAGCCGGTTTCTCACAGGAGATCGCCGCTGACCCTGGGTGCCCTCGGGTGGCAGTCTTGGGGTGCATGGCCAGTATGAATGTCCCATATGGGTGGGAGAAAAGTTGGAACCAGCAAGCAGAAGCATCCCACTTCCTGAATTCTTCATGTTTTGATTACTAGAATCTGCTTTTATACAGAGCTTTTAAAGGAAGGTTCCAAACAGAAGTGTGTTTTGCAGATGGCCTGCAGAGAGCATGCCTCTCAGGGTGTAAGACGAGTCGTCCCCACGCTTTTGCAGGCCTTTCCTCCAGGCACAGTAGCTGCTGGGGGTGCGAGCAGCTGAAGTGGGAGGAGTCTTCAGGAATGAGGGAAGGAAGCATCCACTTGACACCTCCTCACCACCAAGTGTTTATAAAGCATCTTTAGTGTCCAAGGCAGGAGAAGGTCGTCTGTGGGGTTTACATGTTTTAGGACTATCAGAGTTATAAAACCCCCTGTGTATGTGCTGAGTAGGAATATCTCTGCAGCTCTCTACAAGGTTTCAGATTGTAGCTTAAATCATGTATGTATGTGTGTATGTCATCTCTGCATCTGGGGTAGGGGTCAAGCTCATGACCACAAGGTCAGGAGTCACGTCCTCTACTGATTGAGGCAGCCAGGCGCCCTTCACGTTCTGCCTTAAATTCAATTCTACTTTAACTGCCCTCATCAGTCTGAAGTCTTACTCCAGCATCCTATACCACTGATACTCATGATTTCCTTGGTAGAATAAATAGAGTTGACTTTTGGGAGCGTCATCCCTTAATTCTCAGGCACCCCTGTAACAGTGCAAAGTAAGATATTCAATATCCATCTGTTTTCGTTATTAGAACATAATACTCATAACTGCCAACTCTCTAGCTGTCAGACCAATATTTTAATAAATTGATATTGCAAACCCATAGATTGGCATTTGACTCCGGGTGCTTGGAGCCTGTTAACATGCTTAGCGTAAAGCGGGTGCAATAAAAATTCGTTGCAGGACTGAATAAGGCGAGAAATGACTAATGGGCCAACCGTTGATGATACAGTTCAGTAATCAGGAAGTTCGGCAAGAATGTGCAGTGACCAGATTTCTTCTGCTAATCTTAATAGTGCAAAATATTATAAAAATAGGATCACGTTCATTGTTTGGATGATCTAAAATAGATCCGAACCGATTGTTTGGCCTTCCTAACGGCAGGACAAAATAGATCATACTTCCTGTTGCCCGCACGACGTCCTGCTCCGTGCTGAGGCAATCTCGCTCTCCTGGCAAAGGCAGAACAGTAGAGGGCACGAAACCTTGAAGGTCACTCCAAATGTATATAAACAACATGGGCCAGGCCCAGAGCTGGTAGAGCATCTAAAAATAGATATGTAATCCCTTATCTTGTTGCATATGAAAACAGTGTTTATATGAAGCAACATGATTAGAAATGACGTGTGGGAAAAGAATGTCTGCAGTGTCTTCTACAGTTTGGAGCGAGAAAACATGTTAGCATGACTTTGAAGCACAGGATTAGTGCTGCTGGAATGGGGGCTGAAACTGTAGCCAGTTTCCCTTTGATGAAAAGAAACTGTTGATTCCTGCTGACATGTAACAGTCTGTCTTGTAGAGACTTGTCCTCTGGCCACAAAGTAGCACCCTGTTTTTCTGCCGGGTGTCCAGTGGGAAACTGGCCGGTGGTGGTCATTAAAATAGAGAGGTATGTTAGCACGCCGCCTCTCCTGTCCCCTCCCCCGCCAGAATCTTAGCTGAACACGGCAGAGGTTTATTTCTCATTCCTGTTACCTGCCAGCCCAGGTCGGTGGGCGTTCCAGTCCACGTGGTCACCCAGACCCACGGAAGCTCACACGGGAGCTTTTCCCAGCCTCCTCTCTGGCCTGACACTTGTCACCCCCTCCTCTGAATACATTGCCCCAAACTAGAAATACGTCCCCTGCCTGACTGCCAGAGGGCTGGGAAACACCATCCTCTCTGCATCTAGGAAAGAGAGAGAACTGAAAAGTGCTAAGCAATGATTATGATTCATGACCAGTGTTATTTATATTAGAATCAGAGTGTGGTATGATTCGTCCTTCACCAGAGGGTCAGTTTTAATCGGACTGATTTAATGAAGTCCAATTCCATGTCTGTTGGCTACTTTCTGAGCCCTGAGAATAACTGAATGGCTAATTTCCCTCCGTACCAGCTGACTGGCACACAGCTGAATGGGTTTTTATCTCTGGTGTACTGTTGGCCTGAGAAAGACCACTCGTTTTCATGTCTGGTATTTTCCAAGACACTGATCTCATATATCCGTTTTTAAAGCTAAAGTGTGGCTGGGTGCAAGTAAGTCAGGACAGAAAATGTGCCATTGATAATTGTTGATAAAACAGGAATTTCCAAGGATTTCCCCCCATGGATAACAGTGAAGAGCAGCTAGGGGTGATTTTCTCTTTCTCGCTTCTCCTATCCAAACCACAGCACGTGGTGCATGGACGCATTCGCGTATACACACACACACATACACACTCCCTCCCTCCCTCCCTCTCTATTTAGGAAGCAAAAATCCAAGCTGTCTCTCGTCCACTGGACAGAGCCAGCTGTGAAGCTGGGTTGCCCAAGCTGTGTGGCCGTCCGTTACCTGGTAGCCTCCAGTGGGAGAAGCAGCATGAAAGAACCCAGTCTTGGGGGTTCACAGGAGGCTCAGTGAGAACTTGGACTCCCAGGTGCTACGGGCCTTCCAGTGCGCACAGGAGGAACCTGTGGGTACCGCTGGCCTCAGGTGTAGAAGCATGCCAGGAAATTAAACAGCACGTTCCCTCCCATTGCCTCGTGGCTGCCGGGACTCAAGGACAAGCTGACCTTGAGCGAGTTCCTACACCTCCATCCCGGCTACTGCTTCTCTGACTTCCCAGTGCCCTCCAGCCAGAATCCAGATGCCTCACGGGGCTCTGGGCCTTCCTTGCCCAGGTTTCCCAGGTGGTGGGTAGGCCTTTTCCCTCCGGCTCTCCTGGGTGTTCCTTTTCCAAGGAGCTCTCGCTTGGCCCTACCTGGGAGCAGGTCTCGTTTCTGCTTCCTCCTCAGCCTGCCGCCCCATCCCACTCCTGCTTCCCTTGGCAGGGCTCCCTCGGCCCCTCCATGGGCACCCTCACCCACACCTCGGGGCTCCGCTCTGCTGCCTGTAGTACTTGACTTTGGCCTTGCTTGTGGCTGGTATTACACTCTACCCTTTAGATACCAGTATTTCTGTGTAAATCCCCCTTTACATCCTTTTCTCCAAGCTCCTGGAATTAAGAGTTGTAGGCATTTTCTCATATTCCACATTGTCATGCTTTATAATGTGACTAAATGCTCATTTAACTACTACATGAATAAGTTTGTTACATATTACTCTTTTATCGTGAGTGAGTATAGAGAATGTTAGCTCCTCAGTATTTAACATTTTTGGATGGTTAGATTACAGTGTGCTTAAAAAATGAATGTCTGCAAAATAGAATTCAGTCTGGAAAGTGAAATCGTTTTACCCATAGAATATTCATCTTAAAAACACATGAATTGACACCTATGTAATTTTTTATTCTTTTGTATGAGTTTAGCTTATGGTAGCCAATAATAAACGGACCTGTCTTTGGACTAGGATATATCTAAGGTAATAGTTTTCTCCTCAGTTGTTTTTGCTGGGTTTTATCCTGTCCAGCTGGGTGATGTCCAGGAGTGTAAGTTAGGGGTTCAGAGAAAATTTTACTGGTCAAACAAGACAGGTACATTTGTACTTGACTAGAGCAAAATTGATTGGTGTTTACCAATCACTCCACACACCAATGTACTCGGATTTGTTTTTTGGTTGTGGGATAATTGCATCCTTGGATTCTTCATTAACTGTTGGATCATGTTTCTTAGTAGAATTACTTTATGAAGCTGAGAACTGGCTTGTTCTGTTCTTGGCAAAATCAGTGCCAGTATAGTTAATGCACCAGTCTAGCTGGGTTTTAATTTAAAGAACAAATTACCTCTAAAATAGTAATAAATCCCACTTTGGAATAGCAAGAAGATGTCAACTCTTATACATGGGATAATTATCATGTCATTAAAAAGCACAGTAATTTTAATAACCCAGGTTGTGTGCAATAAAACTCGTCTTTTTAAAGTTTTTTTTTTAAAGATTATTTATTTATTTATTTATTTATTTATTTGACAGAGAGAGAGAGAGATAGATCACAAGTAGGCAGAGAGGCAGGCAGAGAGAGAGTAGGGGCGGGGAGAAGCAGGCTCCCTGCTGAGCAGAGAGCCCGATGTGGGGCTTGATCCCAGGACCCTGAGACCATGACCCGAGCCGAAGGCAGAGGCTTAACCCACTGAGCCACCCAGGCGCCCCAGTAAAGCTCGTCTTAAGAATACATCAGCCATGTGCTATGATCATGTAATAATAAACTTTTTATTTATGCTCTTATTTATTTAAAGTATTAATTAACATAGCCTAGTCTTTGCAAAACATCTTACTGCTTTTGACTCTTATATTCTCTGCTGTGTAATAATGGGTTCTTGTGATTTGTTTTAGATCTCCTGTTTACTCCCAAGTAAGGGAATCTTGATATTGGGAAACCTTTCTTCTTTTTAAAGATTTATTTATTTATTTGAGAGAGAGAGACAGTGTATACAGGGGGAGGCAGAGGGAGGAGAGGGAGAACAGAGATAAAGGAGAGAAGCAGCTCCCCACTGAGCACAGAGCTGGAAATGGGGACATTTATTGACTGAGCCACCTGGGGCTCCTAGGAAATTTTGCATATGCCAGTTGTCTTTAGTGATGTGAAAGACCCTTTTTTTTTTTTTAAGTTTTTTTTTTTTTTTTTTTTTTTAAGTAATCTCCACACCCAGTGCTTGAAGTCACAACCCCGAGATCAAGCTGAGAACCCACACACTCCACTGACTGAACCAACCAGGTGCCCCTGAAGGTCCATTTTTTACTGACCTTCATAACCTTATACTGAAGGTGCATAACCTTATACTTCTCATAGCACAGGAGAAATCTGGTAATGAGTCACTGCTGTGGAAATGCACATCACATTTTTGGCTTGCTGCTTTTTCTCAAAATAAACTAAAGGATTCCCCTTCCTGCCACCTTCTGGCAATATTTTCTCACTTAATTTAGATAACCAAGATAATGAGAAGGCTTTCATAATACGTGGTGGGGTGTCTTACTGAGGCTGTTGAATTTGGTCTGACTTGAATTCATTTTGGGATTCCCTTTTTTTAGAATAAATTGCGTCTGGGGTTGAGGGGAAGCACTTTCACTGCATGGCTCCAAATTCAGTGTCTTATTTTTCTTTTCTTTTCTTTTTTTTTTTCAGTGTCTTATTTTTCAACCCAGCAGCTGTTGCTACAGATTTCTTAGGAAGGGCTGAGTAAAAATATGGCAGTTCTGAAATGAACGAAATAGTTGCTTTATCAAAAACCAGCAGCTGCCAGGATGTGATTTGATTTCTGTGCCACAAGTATTTGTTTTTCTTAGACATTCTCACTGTCCTATATTTGATTAAACTGCTGGAGCAGGTGATTCCTCCCTTTCCCCCCACACACACCATGTTTGAGCTCCCAGGTGAAAGCACTGGAGTGATTTCACACCGTACATTGTGTCTTCTGGTTCTAATGATCATCATTATTAAACAGTACTAAACAGCGCCCACAACAAAGCCCTCAAGTCTTTGAACGGCCCGTGGAGCTTGGTTTTAAAAGAAACTGTGGTTCAAATGAAATTTAAGTCCCTCCCCACCCTCTCTAAGGTAGTCGCATGGCCTCAGGAACAGCAGTGTGAGGAGCCCAAAAGCATGATGGGTGGTAACGGCATTTGCCTCAGGCTCACGTGCTAACACTGTGAAGGAGGACAGTTGTACGAGATTTGTGGGGAAGTCGATGGACAACCAGATGGCTGTTCCTGGGCTCTGGAGGCAGGCACACAAAAAGGGGGAGAATTTTGGTTGTTGAGAAGGGATATTGCTGGCACATAATAGGGGTTCTCTTCAGAACCCTGTGAGTTTAATGCAGGGGGAAATAGTTGTTTTAAACAGACTTCTGAAGGGGGTTGGAGTAGAAAAGGGGATTTCATTTTTGCTTATGTCTTCTTTGCGTTTCCAGGAAGAAACTTCTTCCTGGTCTGTGAACATAGAGGAAAAGCTTTGGGCAGGATGGGAAATGTATTGGCACATCTCCACCGTTGTTACAGAGCGCCTCGGAAAGTGAGGTCGGGGCAGACCTCCAGACGGTCTCCTGATCTCTCTTGCAGAATCTGAGTTTGGCCCGTGGATAGCATTTTCACGTTGGGGGCCTGCCCAAATAAAAGTTTGCATAGAACCTCACAGCACCACTAGTCAGGGAGCCCTCTGGGTAAGAACGGGATGTCCTGGGCTGTTTCAGTCTTCTGGATGCACAGCAGGAGCGTTCTGCTCAGGTGATCCACAGGCGAGGCATCCCCTAGAGCTTCCGTTCTTTCCCTCCTAAACATGTTTTCGGACTGGTGTTCTGCCTGTGTATGCATTTCCTGTGGCTGCCGTCTAACCAGTTACTACAGACCTGGCTCAGAAATGCAGGAACTGGGGCACCTGGGTAGCTCAGTGGGTTAAGCCTCTGCCTTCGGCTCAGGTCATGATCTCAGGGTCCTGGGATCGAGCCCGGCGTCCGGCTCTCTGCTCAACAGGAAGCCTGCTTCTCCTCTCTGCCTGCCTCTCTGCCTACTCGTGATCTCTGTCAAATAAATAAATCAAGTCTTTAAAAAAAAAAAAAAAAAAAACGCGGCACCTACTCTGTCTCCATTCTGGACGCCAGAAGTTCAAAGTCAGTGTTACTGGGCTGTCGGGAGGCTGTCAGCAGGACTGCGCTCCCGCCGGAGGCTCTGTGAGAGAATCCGTCCCTTGCCGCCTCCAGCCTCCCGGGCTGCCAACATCTGCTCCCTTGCGGCTGGGTCGCTCTGGTCTCTGCCCTCCCAGGTCCTGTTGACAGTATTCTCTGCCGTGTCAGATGTCCCTCTGCGTTTCTCTTGTAAAGACGCTGGTGATTCCATTTAGGCCTACCTGGATAGTCTGCGGTCCTCTCTCCACCCCAAGGTCCTTCATTTAGTCACACCTGTAAAAACCTGCAGGTGACCCGTACAGGTTCCAGGGATGGAGACCTGATCCGTTTGCAGGCCGTTGTGTTCAGCCTGCTATGCCCCGTTTTTGCCAACTGGGACAGCTTCCAGAGAGAACCGGAGATTTCCGATTATATCCTCCAAGGGTCATTTTACTCTGAAACTAAACTGAGTGGTTATTGAGAGCATACTGTGTGTTGGTGCTGTTGCTAAGATACGGAGACACACAAAGCGGGGCCTGCCCCCAGGTTGTTCGTGATGGTTGTGTACAGCGAGTCCTAAGAACAAGGTTGCATCAGATCCTGAGAACCAGAACGTGGTACCCACATCGACTGCTGGAGTCCCTGAGCCGCACCCTTGGCCTGCATGGATGCAGGAACATCTGACCCTGGGAAATTTAGTAGATAATCGGCTCCAGCCCACCCCTGATATTTCCCACCCCATTGTTTTTCTAGCCTCTGGGTCCTTTCCCGAGAGCTGCCTCCAGCAAGCCTGCCTTCCTGTGTGTCCTCATCTTTCCTGTTGGGTTCGATGGTGCATTGTCTCTTGTTTGGTTTCTCTTCTCTGATAGAACAGTGGTTGTTCAGATTCTTGAAGCCAGCACTTCAGAGATAATGCTTCTGTACCAACAGGCACAAGTAGAATCACCTCTGTGAATCCATGTTAGGGACTAAGAAATTTAAATTTACGGTGAAATCAGTCTTATTACGGTGTCCTGTTAATATTGTTTGGGCTCATTGACTTTATCCTAGCTCAGCCCATCCACATGAATGTTCTCTACCTTAGTGAAAGTTGTGGAAGTAGCCCAGTAAAAAGGAAAACAGTTATTTTTTTCTGAATGTATTTTGAGGTCCCCCGAATTTCTCTGTGTTGCTGATGGCATGATGTTGATAAGAATTCAGGGATGCCTGGTGTGCAGTGAATCTCAGGGACCCTGGTCATCTAAACTAAATGTGCAGTGACAGCTTGGAACACGAGCCCAGCCTGAGTCTGAATGCTGGGTCTGTGCTATGTGGGGGTCACCCTGCTTGTGGGTGCCTGGAGCAGGCTGCTTAACCTTCCTAAGCCATACTCTTCTCATCCTCAAAACAGGGCTAATGGTACCTTCCTCAGGCTTTTTAGGATGAAAATGAGCTAATGCATATACAGTATTGACTAAAGTTTGTCTTTTCTTCTCTCTCCCCTTTTTTCTTTAAAAAAAAAAAAAAGGGCAGGGGGAGCCAGTTTACTGGCTCTGTTGAGCACACTGTCCCAAGTAATCAAACACTGTCCTGTCTGGCGTTACCCCCCCCCCCCCCAAGCACATGATGACAAATTCAGCATTTCTCAGGATACCATTTCGACTTGGATATAAACCAGGCTTCTAAGTTACATTTTATATGACAATGTGTCCCCATAATTTTCATCTCTGGGGCTTCTTGGATTGCAGCATAGCATGTTTCTTCCAGTAGAACTTGAAATTAAATAAATAAATGGTTAAGTTGCCGACTGTAGCTAATAATGATTTGTACCAAGGCTGAGGATTACGCAGCGGTTACATTTAATGGTAACAGTTGCCTTCAAAATACTTCCTTGAATCAAAACGCTGGAATGTTTGCACATGCGTTTGTTTCTCATCTGTGACGTGTGGGTGCGGGCACATACATGCGCACACACATCTCTGTATGTGAGAGGGCTGAAGGAGGCATGTGGTTGAACTCTGTTTGGTCTAATTTGAACAGTAATTGTTCTAGAGTTCATGATTCTATCTCATTAAAATTATTACTTGAATTTCAAGAGAAGAGAAAATTCCTTCCACACTCAGCCACTCACATAGGAAAAAGCGATTAGGGCAGGTTTCACCCCAGTTCCCTTGTCCAGCTGCCATCTTGTGTGTAATGGCCCCTTTGCGGGGTGAAGGGCAGAGACCAAGTTTGACTGAAATGATAACTGGTAGATTTCTTGGCTAGGTAGACACCAAGATATATATGTATTTTGTGTGTGTGTGTGTGTGTGTGTGTGTGTGCGCGCGCGCGCGCATATATACATTTATTATATGTTACATATATACATATGTGTTATGCATTCTGTATGTGGATATCTGTGTGAAGATCTATATTATGTATACACACATTCTCCGATGGATACCTAAAAAGAAAAATGCAGTATGTGCTAATGGATCAAAAAGAAAATTTTTCAGGACCTTTGTATAAATTGAGTGTATTTTAAGTTTCTTTTGAAAATTTAACTCTGAAGCTAGTCTTCATCACTGTGGCTTTGAAATGCCCTAAATTATTTTCTGTGGGTGGGTAGACCCACTTTACCACCCATGGCAGCTTTCCAGCTAGGGTCCTGAAACAGATGCAAGGGGGGTTGTATTTCATGAATTAGTAGATAAGCAGTCTCTCCCCTGTACTGGCCCCTTCACTCCCCTGTACAGGCTGATGACTGGAAATAACAAGGTTAAAAAACAGGACTAGTACCATGAAAGCATAGTTTTACCTAGAGATTTCTATGGGAAAGTCAGTCAGGATTAGAATAGTGGGGAGTTTGGGAAAGATGCTGATGTTTATAAGTCTAAGAATCACATCGTTAACTCTTCCCAGTCTTCTTCAAGATGGTATCCCAAGTGAGGCTCAAGTTGGTCCATTTATGATCTGTTGCCACATCTTACATACTTGTTCCTGAAGGGGCAGACAAATTATATTAGTATCTGGGTAAGATTTTTATACAGCGCACACCCCCCCCCAAAAGATCTAAGAATTAGGGTTTTTACTTTGAATGTAGGCAGCCAAGCCTGTGCGAGTTTCAGACTATCCATACAGGTTGGGTAGGAGTTCAAACCTTGGCTCTGCTCCTTACCCCACCTCTCTGACATTGGACAAATTCCTGAGCCTTTCTTTGCTTTAGTTCACTCCTCTGTAACATGCATGATAGAAGGACTAAGGGAGACAAGTTCTGTGAAACACTTAGAATGTGGGCAGGGAGTTAGTGTCCCATATGTGCTAATTGTCATTGTTGATTTATGGCTAAAAATGAATTGTGTCATGCGAATATTTAGGGAGGTTGACCACCCTCAGCTTATGGAGAAGATTTTACTGTACTTTGTACCCTTGAGAAGTGTCTTTTGGTTTAATACTACCTCCCATGTGATGCTTCGGATACGTCTCCTGTCCTCTCCCCACAGACTTACCGCTTAGCCTGACAACCACTTCTCCATGTGGTTGTTGTCCCCACTTTGCAGACGAGGAAACCGAGGCTTGGATGAATGGGCTTTGATCAATGGGAAGGTTGGGAATTGTGTGGGAATGTAATTATATTTTCATGGCCTTTGTTGTATACATCTCTGTTCAGTGTATGGCTGTGAACACATAAACCTACTCCAAAGGACAGTCTCCAGGTTGTGACTCTTTCTGGTGTTCCTTTGGGGAAGTACGCTGTAGGGTAACAATTTCCTGGTCAGGCATCTCCTTTATTCAGTGTCCTGTGCTGGTTTTATTCATACTGTTTACACTGTTCTAGCACTAATGCATTGGATTATACACATTCCCACACACACATCGCTTGAGATGCTCAGAGCAGTGAGGGGGGGGGTATGTTCCAGGTCAGAGAGAGGCATGCCTAGAATAGTTCCCTCAGGGCCCCTGCAATTGTTGGGGGGCGGCCTGTGCTTTTCAGGCTGATGACTGTGAATCACAAGGCAAAAAAACAGGACTAGTACCATGAAAGCATAGTTCTACCTAGAGGTTTTTATGGGAAAGTCATCACTCTTGTCTTAAGCCTTGGAAGTGTCATGGAATACAGAATTGCATTGAATGCAGAATTCTTGGGAACATTCAGGATGCCCCCAGATTTTGCCTTGACCCCAAACCCAGGTCTGGAGGTGACTCACCTGTGCGGTCAGTCATTGTCCCCATGCCCTGCTGTTCGCTGACCTTCGAAGCCCACCATTGTGCACCTGGGGTGGGGGCAGGCAGTGGGATGATGTCACAGCTTGGGGGAGTATTAGCTAAGGAGCTCGGTGCGTTGGGCGAGTGAGGCTGGCGCCCCAGGATCAGTGCCGCTTCATGCCAGGTCACTGCATAGATGTGGTTGGCTCTTGCCGTCCGGCCCTGCAATCTCTGCTTACGGGACAGTTTTCTTCAGGATTATAGGGTTGACATTCCCCACACCCAGTGTATACATAAATGGATGCTCAGGTGTAACTTCGTTGTAAGTTGAATAACCTCACAACAGATCAACTTTTTAAAAAGATTTTTTATTTATTCATTTACTTCAGAGAGTGAGCAAGCTTGTGCCAGTGGGGCAGGGGTGAAGGGAGGGAGAGAACCTGAAACAGATTCCACTCTGAGCTCTGGAGCCTGTCATGGGGCTTGATCTCACGACTGCGTGACCTGAGCCGAACCAAGAATCAGACACTTAACCTACAGAGCCACCCAGGCACCCCTCAGATCAACTTTAAAAAACAAACAAACAAAAAAGGTGGGGGCATTTCTAAGCTTAGACCAGTTTTGTAGTCTTCCTTGGTCTTCCAGCTTGGTCTCACCACGATGTTTCATTTCCATGTTTTTATTTTTTTTTAAGGGATAATTAATTTTGTAATCGTCGATTCCGTTTTTAGAGTTCTTTCATCTCTTTTGCCTTCACAGGATAGAACAAAACTGTACATGCTAAACTCTTGGCAATATAAGAAAAGGGTTTTGACTGGACAGCAGACTAATGGAAGCACCGAGTTTCTGAAAATAGCTGTTGGCTTTCCAGTTGGCTGGGATTGGCAGGGACCCCACGTCCTCCCATTCCTCAACTCTGCATTTGAAATACTCCCTAATAATAGAAGCTTCATAATGTTCAGTTTGTGACTCGCCCAAGATTTCCACGTACACTGACCTTTGAGGTGTGTAATCATTTATGAACTTGGAGGTGCAGGTGGTCAGAGTCCCACATTCCAGATGAGGAACCTGGTCCAGGAAAGGCTTAGAGCCTGAAGTTACCCAGCGAGTTGGTCCCTGCCCCAGTTCAGCACCAGCAGTCTGTCTGCCCCCCCCCGGCCTCTGACGGTTCTCTCCCGGGTGCATCAGAACCACACCTGCGGTGCGGAAGGTGGACTTATCAGAGACCGTGCCTCCCTCTTCTTGGAGCTGTGGGTGCAGGGCAGACGGTGCCACATGGGTGTGTGTCAAGGTCAGGACCAAGACGGGGCCAGGGAGGACTGCGGGCTCCGAATTCAGGTTGGTAGTACATCAGCCTTAGGTAGCCCTGCCCCCCCCCCCCCCAGGGCCTTGCTGGGGGCATCCTGGGTCCATGGGTTTTACAGGCGATGTGGATAGGCCTCTGCCATTCGCACTGTATGCGGGCGCTTGAATGGATGCTAGTCCCTGTAATTCTAAGAGAAAGTCACAACTTCCCTCTGCTAAGTTTACCGCGTGTGTTGAGGCATCAGTAAAGACTTAAATTTTGGTACCCACGGTGCTAGTTCAGTGGTTGGATTGTTCAAGATCTGGTGTGATACTGAAAGGGGTACTGGGGTATTTTTCTCCTGGAATTTTTTTTTTAATGATTTTTTATTTATTTGAGTGAGCAAGAGAGATTGAGCGAGCATGGGTCGGCGGGGGTGGGGGGGAAAGCAAGAGGAAATGGAGAAGCAGACTCTCTGCTGAGCAGGGACCATGATGCGGGGCTCAGTCCCCGGACGCCAAGATCATGACCTGAGTCGAAGGCAGCCGGGTAATTGAGCCCCCCAGGCGCTCCTCTCCTCTGATTTTTATCTGAAGTTCGTTCACACACTCTCTCTCCCGAGTCCCTAGTCCTCCTGGCTTCAACACCAGCCCCTGCACACTCCCAGTCCCGGCTCTCTACAGCATGGCTCCTTGTCCTGGGAATGTTTTTGGCCTAGAGCTTCAGTTCCTTCCTGATTGATAACTGCATAACTTTTGCTCTTGTTTTGAAACACAACTCAGGCAGGCGGGAGCTCAGCCTTCAGTCTCCGCTTCTCGGGATTTTCCGGGCAGCCACATGGTGAACTGTCACACTTGCTGCTCTTCCGTTAGGTAGGAAATGGTCTGGTGCGTGTCGCTTGGCTTGCAGACCTCTCTTTAAATCAATCAATCAATAGATCGATCGATTGATCGATCACACACACACACCCCAAAGGTGGAAGGGAAACTGGGATAAGGATAAGAACCAGATAACTTTCTTTAGGTTAGTGATTGAGCTGTCCCATTCACCGTGTAGAGTGATTAGTCCCGAAGAAATGACACAGTATTGTGGAAACAGGTGTTAAGTGTTGGAGTCACAGAGGCCTTGGTTCAAATCTCTGCTTTGCCACTTTCTCATTATAGAAAGTTCTAGTTACACAGAAGCTCCCTGGCACTTTAAGGAAGTGGGAGTTGAAAAATCAACAACAGATCACCAGAACATTCTTTACAGAATTGCCCAAAGGTGGCATGAACACCTTACAAAGCATAGGGGAGGGAAGCACAATTGGACAGTGGTTCTCAGCTGACCTATCCACCCCCCAACCCACCATGCCTGACAGTGTTCGCAGACGTCATCTGGTTACCACAGCTGGGGAACAGGGATTGCTGCTATACGTTGTGGGTAAAAGCCAGCGGGTGTTTCTAAGAACTTTACAAAACATAAAATAGTCCCCCAACAAAGAATTACCTAGCTCCAGATGCCAGTGGTGCTGAGATTGAGTTAGGAGTAGTAGTTATCGAATCTAATTGTCCCACTTAATATCCAGTGACTATGCAAGACACAGTCGTTTTCATCCCCATTTTAAGATGCGAAGATCAGCCTTTGGTGGAGATTAAGAAACTTGCCTTTGGTTATTCAGCTACTTGTATTCAGACCTGGCATTTTAGAGTAGACAGGTATGCATCCAAAGCCTGTGCCCTCCCCGCTGGCCTCCGCAGTGAGTGCTCTGCTCTGTCAAGGGATGGTCACAGCCAGGCGGGGTGGGCACCTGCTTGAGAGGAACGGGTCGAGATGCTAGTCTCCGATGTCTGCCCTTTGGAGGTGTCTTCTGAGAATCTCATTCTCGGATTCTGTTCTGAGAGGGGGTTTGTCGTCTTGGCCCCAGAATTAGAGTGGCAGGCAGATCGTCCTTGGCCACAACCAGTGAGATCCCTCTGCCTTGTCTGTGCACCTGTGAGTCTTATCCCTGTTCCTGTCCCAGCACTGTCAGCCCAAGGGCTAGAGTTCCAGTGAGGGGCAGCCAGAATGTGCCCCCCTCCCCCATCTCAGCCACATGCTAGACCCTGGCAGTTCTTTAACCAACATGAGTAAATGGGTCCAGCTCATTTTCCTTTGGGAGGTCCATAGAGGCACAGATGAGGGGAAAAGGGAAGGAGAGGAGAGAGGCAGGGGAAGCTGTCACATACTTAGAGATTGCATCTTGATGTCAGCTTGCTGATCAGCGAAATTCTGCCAGTTTCTGAGGTAGAAATTCACAGGTAATCAGTTTCTCTTGGAAAAGGAGACCAGAGAGGTCCACTCAGGAGCTGTCAACCCTGGCCACAGATGAGAAAGAACTGGAGAGCTTTTTGTAGGGGGTGGGTGGGGCCAAGGGAGAATCTTAAGCAGCTCTCCCCTCCAGCATGGATCGTGACATGGGGCTCATTCTCACAACCCTGGGATCTTGACCTGGCCTGAAATCAAGAGTCAGACGCTTAACCAACTGCACCCCCCAGGCAACCAGCAGCTGGAGAGTTTTTGAAGGACACCTTGTGTCTGAGCCCCTCTACCAGAAATTTTGTTGTCTAGGAGAGGGCTGGGTACCTGGGTGCTTTTTTTGGGGGGGGGGGCCTTCTCAGGAGTTTCTAATGTCCAGCCAGGCCTAGAGAACCCCTGGTTAACTCCACGCTTCAGTCCTGCCCGTCCTGCTCAGGAAAACCCGACTCAGGAACCTGTTGACATCATTCTGTCTCTGGAGACTAGAAGAACGGGGGCTGAGGGAGTGAGGGGAGCTGGTTCTCTGTCCCAGGGTGGCCTCAGTAGCTCATGGGGAGTGGAAGAGGGGCCACAGCCCGGTCTTAAATTCCCATCTGCCAGAACCTTACATTGACATAAATTTCTCCTCCTCCTTCAGATTTCTTATTTTAAATGGCTTACTCTAAAGCTACATGTTACGTAATCATTTGGGTAATTTTTCACAAAGCTTGGAAGTTTCCCTCTCCAGACTATGTCTCTCACCAACATTGTTTATAGAAAGGAGGTGATTTTCATTTCCAATTTTCCTTTTTGTTTCCACTTTTATTGCTGTCTACAAATCCTGTACCCCAGAGGAGGAAGCTCTAAATACTTAATGAGCTTTGAGGGAAACTTTTTAATAAAGAATAACCTAATTAATGGCTTGACGTCACGATGGATGATGCACTTGAAACCATAGTCTCCAAACATTTTTGCTTAGCGAACCTTGTAAAAAATTTGAAAAAGCCACGTGTCACACATTTTATAAGAAATTTTTTTCTCCTACATTTTTTGACACCTGTAATTTGTCAGCAGCTCAGTAAATTATTATTCCAGTAATTGCAAGAGATGTAATTTCTCATGTAGTGAGTACTTGAAAAATTTGGAAATTTCATTTTGTAACTGCAGACGTGCGCATTTTATGGAAAATATCTGCCATAAGATTAACAAAATCATTCCTTATTGTTTAAAACAGCTATATGAAGCTTATTCCCTGTCACTAAAAATCTGACTTTATTTTAAAAAATTAAATAAGAAAATTGGGTGGATGAATGGTAGATAAGCAAGACTTTCCACTCCATGAGCCTGTCACCCAGGCAGTGCTGAAATAATCTGTCTCATGTTCTCGCCTCTCTCTTTTCTCCCCCTGAGGCTGTGCATTTTTCAAAGCCTTCCCTTCACTCTGTGCTTTTATACCCAGCCAGGTGCGTGCTGGTGAGCCTCAGGATGGGTGAGAAGTACATCTTTCTTTGGAAAGCAGGAGGGGGCGGGTTGTGATTTAGGTAAGAGCAGGTAGGAAAGGAAGGGCAGCAGAAGACAGACACTGTTCTCAGATCAGGTTTGGGGAGGAGAACATGTGGAAGGATATAGAAAATTATTTCCTTAAAGCCACCCGTGCCCAGGTTTCTGGAAAGTGTTCGTATAGCCCCAGAGCATTGTACCGAGCTCCACTGTGGAAGATACGGGGGTGGGGTGAGAGGGTGGGTAGAAAGAAGAAAAATCACTCAGCTCCCTGTCATTTCATGTCCTGTCACCTTGCTCATTTCACTTATTTATTAGAATATCGATGAGAGAGAAACATACACAGGAGTATGCACATGACAAAGCCCAGATTATGTTAGAAATTTGCAGGTTGCAAGCACTGAATCCAGCAGGTGTAACCCCGAGGAGAGGTGGGAGTTGACACAGCCAAGCTAACAAAGATTTCCATATCAGAAGGAGGGGAGCCTGTTCAGGGTTTTCCGTAAGACCCGGTGTATGAAGTTAGGGGCTCTATATTGTGGTGGTAAAGAGCGGGGACTCCAGAGCCAGACTGCGTGGGCTTGCATTCTGGCCACTGCTTACCAGCTCCGTGACCTGGGGCAAGTTCCTTAAGCGGCAGCCGGTGGTTTCTGGCACGTGATAGGTGAGCCACGCATTAGCTTATTAGTCTTTGCAGTCTTGAAGTTCGTTCCCAGACTGTGGCTGGAGCTCTTCCCCCAGCAGACTTGGAGTCTACTGGCCAGAGACGTGATGGCGGACAGAGGATGGCCAGTGCGGAAAGGAGACCAACCAGGATCTACCTGGGTGCCAGAGCTCATGCCAGGGCCGTTTTCATGGAACCTTTATGAAAAGCCAGTTGATGTCCTGGTGTAAACCTGTAGAACCTCTAGTTCGGACTCGCCACTCATTGAAATTCCAAGAGTGAGACAACATTGAGTTTGATGTGATGTCTTGATGCTTGCTTGAGCACCGTGTCCCATTGGCTAGCCGGGCAGGAAGACGGACTGCTAGTTTCAGATGCCCCGAGATGCGGGAGGAAGAGCTCTCAGCAGTACACACGCTAATGAAATCAAACATTGGGCTTCCGGGTACTTAGCTTCCCTTCTCCCCAGTATCCCAATCATTCCTTGACCCTGTTCTGGCTACTAAAGGTGTACGTTGTGAATTTCTTCAGGGTATGGAGATCTGTTCTTCGGTAGCTAAGTTCAGAGAGGATCCAAGTGTATCCTCACTTTTTTTTTTTCTTTATGCATATGATCTGTTTCTTTCTTTCTTTCTTTCTTTCTTTTTTTTTTTTTTTTAAGATTTTACTTACTTATTTGACAGAGATCACAAATAGGCAGAGAGACAGGCAGAGAGAGGGAGAAGCAGGCTCCCTGCTGAGCAGAGAGTCGGATGCGGGGCTCTATCCCAGGACTCTGGGATCATGACCCAAGCCGAAGGCAGAGGCTTAACCCACTGAGCCACCCAGGCGCCCCTAATCTGTTTCTTAAATGGCTTGCAAAGAATTTTGATTTTAAAACTTCTCCAGAGAAATGAGATACTTGAGAAAATTATTCCGAAATCTTGAGAAATTGTAGGGGCTATCTGTTCTCCTCGGTCTGTGTCCCTAAGCTTGTCTATATTGAATGGGAAGACCTCTCTGCAAACAGGAGTGTGGAGGAGACTCGCATATCCGGGTGCCGCACGGTGCAGGGGTGCAGGCACCCCACTGCCCTTGTTGGGACAGCAGCCTGGCCACACCTTCCCCCTTGCGTGGCTGCCACCTCCACCATCTTGTGCGTTTGCTTTCTGTCACTGTGAGGGCCGTGTCGCCACTGTGTTGCTGCTTCGTTCGCCATGACACCAGGTCCTGGGTGTCCTGGTGGATGCTGTGGTAAGGACGCAGGGTGTCCATGACTCATCCCTCATTGCACAGTGACCCGGAGAGTCCAGGGGCACAATGCTTTCGAGCAAGTGCTGAGCCTTCCACGCCCCTGCATGGCCCAGCCCCTTGTCCATGGCTGCCTTGTCCAGACAGCTTACCCCCCTCAGCCCTCTTCCTCCCCTGGCATCTTCTCCTCCAGTCACTTCCCCTTCCAGCGCTCAGGGGGACCTTTCTAAAATGCAGCCCCTGCCAGTCACCCCCACCCCATACTTTCTCTTCCTCCCCCTTCCACACTATCCCATGAGCCCAGCACCTCTGCCTGCACAGCCCTCCCCTGCTGCACCACCCCCCCCCGCCGCCCCCCTGCAAACTCTTCTTCGGGACCCTGCCTGAGATGATGTCCTTGACCCATGGCAGACGGAGTCCCTCCCCCAGCAGTGTCCTGCGGCGTCTGTCTGTCCGTCTGTTCCTGTGGTGTGCGGCCGCAGGTGGGCCACGTGATCCCGATCGGGGCTTGCCACGAGCCAGGGATGCACACCAGTTTCAGAGACGTGGTGAAAAGAATGTAAAAATACTTGAGTTACATGTCAGAATGATATTTGGGGTGTATTGGGACAACTATGATGCAGTATTAGAATTTTTCCTGTTTTTCACTTTTAGCTGTGACCATTAGAATTTTTCGAGTTCTACATGTGGCTCCCATTATGTTTCTGTTGCCCAGGGCTAGTTAGTTTCTCCCTGTAGGGAACAAGGGCACCTTGTCCCTGGAACCTTTAGGATGTCCCATTCTGAGTGTCTAGTTCCCAGAGTTCTTCCCCAGAGTTTCTATGTCTAGAGTTGATCGAACCAGAAATTCAGATCGCCGAGTGCTCCTCGTGCAGGAAGCTGGGATTTCCGGGCCCTGAAGTCTGCTTACGTGTGGAGCAGGGAGAGGACTGGACGTTGTGGAGCCACCGCCACCCACGGAGGAAGGAGAGGACACTGTGCCCCTCTCAGCCCCTTCTTGAGACGAGCAGCTACCTGCAGCCGCTGGGAGTCCCTTTGGGCCCACACACAAGTGCCGTCTCACAGCCGTTGGGACGGGGCAGGGCTGTGCCTCGTTGAAGGCCCGGCCTCTCCGGCTTCAGTCTTCGCCAGCACCGTGCTGCTTTGCTATTCGCCCCTTCTGTTTCACGTTCTGAATATTGAGCAAAGTGTCCTTTAAAAGGGATAATCTTGGGGTGCCTGGGTGACTCAGTAGGTTAAAGCCTCTGCCTTCAGCTCAGGTCATGATCCCAGGGTCCTGGGATCGAACCCGTTGTCGGGCGCTCTGCTCAGCAGGGAGCCTGCCTCTCTGACTACTTGTCTGTCAGATAAATAAATAAAATCTTTTTTTTTTTTTTTTAAAGAAGGGCTCGTCTTCCCCATCACACATTCCTCCAGCATGATTAAATTCTGCCCGCCGCCACAGGAACCTCTAACGGTCCCGGTCCCGTGGGGTTGCCCCGACTTCTTGCTGACACAGAAGTCTTGTTCGTTGTTGTAAATAAGAGCTGGCATCTCCAGGACACACCTCCCTCTGTCCCAGTGAAGGCAGGTCTCGTCCCTCAACTCAGAAAACTGAATGGCGGAGGGGCGGGAGATGTGAAAGTCAGATGTGTATCTTTGAAAAAATATCTGAATTTGGTTTGGTTTTGTGTTCTGGGGCCTACCTGGTGAGTTCTGGCAAGAGCACGTGCATTCAGGGAGCATCCCGTGATGGCACGTTTGGCTTTTTAGTGGAATGCCGCTCGACCGTTTGATGAAGGAACTTCTGGGACCTATTTTTGAAGCCATTTACCTCGACAGCCAGAGGCACCTGGGGCTGAAACATTGGATTTTACAGTGCGTGGGGCGGGTGGAGGCTGGACTCGCGCCCTCTGCGGAAGCCACAGCCATTCTGTCCGCGTGGCCAAGGCTGATGTGTGGGACAAGTAGAGGGAGAAGCAAGCCCGTGTGCGGTGGCACAGTCGGCTTCAAGCTTCGGTGAGGAGTAGAATGCACCTGCCACTAAGTGCGGATGGACATGCCGGTGACTCTCCAGACATGAAGCTGTCGAGTTCAGATATTTGTAACATTTTGTCTAAAAGTGTCTGTAAAAGGTTCTGAAGCCATTCATTATTTAGATCATTCAGAGCACATACTTCCCAAGTCACTCCAGAAATAGAACCCATTTCCCCCATTGACTGAGCCCCGGTGCCGGCGTGCAGGCCATGTGCTTTGGAAGGATGGGGCAGATGGGGAAGGGGCAGATCGTGTGTAATGGTTCGGTGGGAAAGCAGAGGGTTGGGCTCAAAGCAGAGGGTTGGGCTCCTGGGTGGCTCAGTCAGTGAAGTGACTGCCTTCCGCTCAGGTCATGATCCCAGAATCCTGGGATCGAGTCCCACATGGGGCTCCCTGCTCAGCGGGAAGCCTGCTTCTCCCTCTCTCTGCCTGCCACTTGCCCTGCTTGTGCTCGCTCTCTCTCTTCCTCTTTCTCTCTGTCAAATAAATAAATAAAATGTATTTTTTTTTAAAGGCAGAGGATTCTTTTTCTGGCTTGGTGTTAGAGCTGTGATGTGTACCTTAGCTCGAAACGGGCAAAAATCTAGTCGTGCTCTATCTTTACTCCTAAATTCTTTTTCTCTAGTTTATATTCTGATTCCTCTGTATGTCTCTTCCATTTGTCCTGGGAAATTCTAAATATAATCTTCCTGAAAGTCACTGCTTAATAATTTCTAGGATAAAACCCCAGGCAGTTGGTGTAGTACTGAATGGTTTCTGCTTAATGTAGTTTGAGAGGCTTTTAAACTTTTGATCGTGAGACCAAAAAAGGAAATTTAGATCATAACTTAGTACACATTCTCACATGTATGTAACAGAAACAGTCTTCTTGAATCACTCTGTTCATGTGAGGCACTCCTGTTTTCTGTCTCATTCTCCGGAACTTCTAAAAAATGCTTCTCCTGGGCTGCCAGTGGGATTGCAGCTCCTGAGCCCCGGGCGCAGTCGGTTAAGGGACAGAGTCCTGGTGTCAGCTCAGGTCATGATCTCAAGGTCCTGAGATCAAGCTCCACGTTGGGCTCTGCACCCAGCAGGGAGTCTGCTTGAGATTCTCTCTCACTTGCTCGCTCTCTTTCTCTCTGGTAAATAAATAAATCTTAAAAAAAAAAAAAAAATCACTGCCCAGCCATACTTGCGTGCAGTGCACCCTTGTCTTTCTTCTGATGCTTTTCTCCCCACACAGCGTCTTCTCTCCCTTCCGCTTGCGTGGGACATGCAGAGCCTCAGCCCCGTTCTCACGGCAACCTCTGTGGTACTCCTGACGTCACGTCCTTCGATGTGACCTTTAGCTTCTAACCTAGAGACTGAAAGTCTCTGTTGTCTGTGTTCTTTGAGAAGTTGAGCCTCATTTCTTCAGTGAGGGCCACAGAGCCTAGTGGCCACTTGACGGCCGGCAGCGCGGGCAAGCTTGGGAGACGTCTGAGGGCCGTCCTAGGGTTTCACCAGAGCGGTTGTCCTGGTCCCCAGGCTTCAGGTTCCAGTGGCATTCACGTGGGTGGCAGCTTCCCTCTCCGTGGCGATGGCACACACTAGTCCCTTTCCTTTTTATTTAAATGGGGAGAGTTATTTTAAGGGGGGGAAGGACGGTCTGTAGGTAGTTAATCATCGCCTCGTGGGCAGGCTCCGGGACCGCGTCTGGTATAGTTACTTCACGTTTCCAGTAATGGGATATAGATTTTTGCCGCGCCTTACCTGACACGTTTCAGGGGCTCCATTTGGCCTTGTCAGTACGTTGGAAAATAATGTGGTGGCTTGTCAGAAGGGGACATTTGTAACTGTGGTAGTAACCGGCACATTTTCAGCCTCTGGAATAGCATGACAGGGATTAAGGCTGGGGTGGACAGCAGTTGCTCAACACTTAACAGTGAGCACAAGGAACGCCCGTGTTCACTGTATGCGCTGCAACCGGTTTGGCTTTGTAGGCTCTCGTAGGTGACTTGCTGCTTGAGGGAGATACCTGCATAGTAGAAATTAGGAAAGTTGATTAGTGTATTTTCATAGCATTGGTGTAAGATGTCATCCTGTGGGGCGCCTGGGGAGCTCAGTGGGTTAAGCCTCTGCCTTCGGCTCAGGTCATGATCTCAGCGCCCTGGGATCAAGTCCCGCATCGGGCTCTCTGCTCAGCAGGGAGCCTGCTTCCTCCTCTCTCTCTGCCTGCCTCTCTGCCTGCTTGTGATCTCTGTCAAATAAATAAATAAATAAAATCTTTTAAAAAATTGTCATCCTGTGGCAGCAGGGACATCAGGAAGCTACGCTGGCCTTAACGTTGTCTGTGCGGGGCCCATGGGTGGGGATCCTGCCCAGCAGCCCTACCCGGGTGTCCTTGAGATGCCCCTGCTTCTCATCTTGCCATAAAGACCACGAGTAGGCTCTCTGAACCCCTCCTAGCTATCTTCTGTGGAACTGAAGATGTGTTACAGAATCGGTGTGTTGTCATTAACCTAAACACTGTACATTTCCTGAAGTTGCTGTGGTTCTGGCAGCGGTGGGCTGGTTTGAAAACGTAGATCTCCCCACACATTCCGTTTGGTGAAACCTTCGTGTAAGCCAGTTTCTTTTAACCTGGTGCTGTTCTGTACTTTTATTTTATGTCCCGCCTGTTTTCTTTAAAACCTGGTCTTTCTACGGTCACCCTTGGTGCAAACCAGAGAGAGCCTTCGGTCTGCTCTGTGGGCGAGGTTGCTTCATCTTCGGCTGTTTTAGAAATGGTGTGTTCTGTTGCGTGCGAAGACCTGTTCATGTCCAAGTGCAGCTGCTGAGCCTGACCTCAGGCACGCCAGGGGTTCAGTTACCTGCCCGCCTGAGGAAAGCAGAGTCCGAACAGGAGACACTGTCACAGAGAATGCCCCACGCGAGCATTTTCATAGGACTCCCCCCCCAGTCCTGTCACACTGCTCTCATCACAGTCCTTCCCATCCACGCCGTACTGAGCCAGTGTCCCAGGGAGAAGCCCAGAGCCTGTGCACAGCCATGCTTTCCCGCTGGTTACTGAGCCATAGGATGGAGTGCTCATTTGTAGCCCGGACTCTAGAACCAGCCCGCCCAAACAGGGCTACCTTGGAGAGGTCCCACACCTCTCTGGTCTCTAGGTTCCCCATCTGTGAAATGGGCATCATTGTAGCACCCACCTCCTACAGTTAAAGTGAGAATCAGTGGCCCGAGCGCGGCACCTGCTTCACTCCTGTAGCCCTTTAGGGGCAGGTGCCTGGGCCAAGCTGCGGGCCCTTGCCCTGGTTAGAACTCTAACAACCTCTCCCCAGCAACAGAACTTGGGTAGCGGGTGTTTTGTAAGTTTTTATTAAGATGCACTGAGGTTAATAACTGAGGAGTAGCATTTCAGAGATGGGAGGGTATGAAATTCCTTTAGGTAATAAGCCCATCTTCCTCTGATGTGTTTTTCCTTCGTTGGTGGCAGCAGGGGTCGGGGGCAGCTGGCAGTACCACTACTTAGGTTAGGTCGGCGTGCAGCTTACTGTTTGTAGTCAGCACACCTCTGGGTTTTGATCCTGGAGTTAACTACCATCCCCAGAGTTAACTACCATCCCCAATGACTGTACTAAATCAGTCGAATGGAGAGTGGGAATGCCCCCCATCACTTTTGCTGGTGAAGATGTCTGCCTTTTCTGGACCTTCCGCTGACTGCTGCTGCTGTTTCAGATCTACAGCATTAATCAGCACATCTAGCTTCATGTTAGATGTGCTTATCTCCACGGTGGGTTGTACCAGGTGCAGCCAGGAAAATAAAAGGAAGGAGAATCCTGTCGGGAGGATTGAGGCTAGTCTCATGCTTGCTTCTTGTACACCCAGCCGTTGGTAGCTGATTTTTCACTGTCCTCCGTGCATCGCTGAGAGGAGGCAGGTAGCTTTCTAGTTAATAGGATTTTTTTAACTACCTAAAAGGCAGTCCTGAGCTTGAAGCGGATCATTCCAGTGAATCTCATTCGTATTTCCCAGATGCTGCTTTATAAATACAAGAAGAAGTGAGGTTTTTCAAGTACATTTAAAAAGTAGTTTGTGTAAATTAGAGAATTCCTCAGTAAACCGGGGAAGAGTGAAAATAAGAGCCCAGGATGTAGGGTTAGGTGGTCTGGATTCTCTCTTGGGCTTTCAGGCTAGCTGTGGGACAGGTCGGATCACAGAACTTCCCGAACTTTTAAGCATTTGAATGTGGTAGAAGCGACTACATGTGTTTATGCAAGGGTAAGAGACTTACACCCTGGGGTCACCGGAGTGTCAGGAGCTCTGACGCAGGCTCCCTGCAGCAGGACGTAGCGGCAGCAAGACCTGTCGGACGCCCTGTGGTCCAGGCCGGTGACCCCAGAGTCTGGAAGGGGGCTTGTGAGCTCCTCCCAAGTGAATGTCATCCAAGTCTCAAGTCAGAAAGATGTATGCTGTGTGGTAGCACAGAGGCAGGAAGAAGTATGTTACGCCCAGAAATTAATCAGCAAACTAAGCCATGAACTTGGATTCCAAAGTAGTGTACTTACAAGACTGAAACCTTGAGCCCCCCTCCTTTTTTTTTTTTTTGGTGAGAAGTAATTTCTAAGACTTATTAGTCACTAGATTACTTCACTTTGCCTGGACTCTCAGCTCTCAGGAAGCTCTTTACAGCACTTAATAAATACTAGGGTGTTCCCAGCATTCCATTGCTGTCTTCTCTGTAAACTGGGCCACCGGCGACCCCAAGCCCTCTGCGGTCCTGAGTGTCCCTTCCCTTACTGAAGGCATGCTCCCCAGTTCCAAGACTTGATTTGTTTCCGTTCATTTGGGTAGCAGCCGCCCTACAGGGCTGCTGACTGTCGCCACACAACACTGTGACAGTACCCGGGACTGTAGGTGGCATCTTTCATCCACGACTTACCACAGAAATGTCGTATTAAAGAAACACACTAAACATTTTTAAGAATGTGGACACTCCGTGGAGAGATGGGGACATTAACTCTTCGCTTTCTTCTCCACAGACGCGGGACGACTTCCTGGGACAGGTGGACATACCTCTCAGTCATCTCCCGGTAAGGACCGTCAACCTTTTTCGTGGGGCATGCTGGGAGCAGGGCTTTCTGATTGTTTCCGGTTGGGTGTATTTCAGAGCAGTGTTTCCTCAAGGCAGCAGCAGAGCAGGCTGAAACGAAGAGCGTGTGCTCAGGCCTCTGTGTCTTTCTAGAAAGTGGTCCTTTCGGGAGAACAGGAGAGAGCTTAGTTGTGAAAATCAGGCGTCTCTAAATCATCCACGTATCCCTGTCTGCACCACCAGCCACCGCCTCTCTGGTCTTCCTTTTGTCACATCATGAAGCAGCTCCCTTTCTCTGTCACACCCTCCTCGTCACTGGAATGTCTTTACTTTCAGATTCATCCTTTGGGTCTGATCAGACATTCATTCCCTTTGTCTAGGATTACAAGTGTTTCTCTTGGGTTACAGCCGTACCAGCGAGTGCTTCCCGGATTCGGGTGTATGGCTTTGCTTGGGCAGCATGGAGCCACAAGTGACAAGTTCACTCTCTGTTCTGAGTGAACTTGTCACCTGCGCGCACCCATTCCAACTTGAGAAATGACACTGAGTTAACGGACAAGGTGCTGCTACTGTTCCTTCCCGCTCAGATGAGTAGCAGAGTTTTGGGGGCTTTTGACCAATAACTGAGGCGAAAGGTGTCTCCGCATGCCCCAGAGGTAGTATAGGGAGGAGGGGAGACAGGACCTGGAGGCCTTGGTGGAAGGGGGATCAGCTCGGGGTTTTCACCTTGTCCCGTCCCCCATCCTGGCCCTTCTTCCTCTGGGCATCACAAAGTGACTCAAGTAGCACCACCTAGGGGAGGGTAAGTCCAACGTTTCTGCCTTTCAAGGACTTTTTATTAATTTTTTTGAATGCTTCATGTGAGCAAATAGCTTGAGTAGTCTATAAACTAAAATGACTTAAACCTCCTAGGGGAAGTCTGCCGCTGTGTTGAAATCATGGCTCTTAACGTATGTTAAGTACCAAGAAAGACTGTATCTTCCCCAGGAAGCTTAGAAGATGTGTTGTGAAGGCATGAAATAGCAAGTAGTGGATTCTTACTTACTCAGGGGAGCTGTTAAGGAAGAAAGGTTTCAAGCACATTCCCTTCTAAAAAATCAGAAGCAAAACTCATACCATTAAAGTATTTTTGTTCTGTCTAAAAACCTGAAGCTCCAAGGTACTCGTGGAGGGTGACTGTGTGTGCGTGAGACTGGCTCCATAAGCCGTCAGAAACTTCGTTATCCTTCTAGAGCCCCATTGAGAGGATATGGAAGTCCCAGTGTTGGCGACACATACCTCCGTGTCCGTGGGTCTTCTGTTTCTGCTCTTGGTCGAAGCTTCCTGAGCTTCCTGAGAGCTGAGAGTCCAGGGAAAGTGAAGTAATCTAGTGACTAATAAATCTTAGAAATTACTTCTCACCAAAAAAAAAAAGGAGGGGGGCTCAAGGTTTCAGTCTTGTAAGTACATTACTTTGGAATCCAAGTTCATGGATTAGTTTGCTGATTAATTTCTGGGCGTAACATACTTCTTCCTGCCTCTGTGCTACCACACAGCATACATCTTTCTGACTTGAGACTTGGATCATCTCACAGTTTGAGGCAGTGAGGGTTGGCCAGTTCTTTTGTGGGTGTCCCTAACCAGCCACCCTTTTCCCTGACATAAAAACTGACTCTAGGTCAAGGCAGATGATGTACTAATAGTCTCTGAGAGGTACGAGTGGGATCTGTCAGGCAGCCTGCTCTGATAGTCCCTGGTTTGAGCGAGTGAGTGCACGTTGGTTTTGAAAGGTTGGGCGGAAGGGGCGCCTGGGTGGCTCAGTGGGTTAAAGCCTCTGTCTTCAGCATGGGTCATGATCTCAGGGTCCTGGGATCGAGCCTGGCATCGGGCTCCCTGCTCGGCATGGAGCCTGCTTCCCTTCCTCTCTCTGCCTGCTTGTGATCTGTCAAATAAATAAATAAAATCTTAAAAAAAAAAAAAAAGAAAGAAAGAAAGTAAGTTTGGGCGGACTCACAGAGTACTGAGCAGTGTTGCTCTCCAGAGACCGTAGAGGGAACAGACCAGCTTCGGGTTTGGGTGGAGGCAAGAGTGAGCTTTCAGCGGAGGAAGTGGTGACGGTGATGGGGCTGGAAGCTGGAGTAGAAAGCGGCCAATGAAAGGAAGTAGCCGGTGAGTGCCTGGAGGGAACTGAGAACTTCTCAGTGACCTGAGCCAGGGGTGCGAGGGAGCGCCCTGCTTCACATCTGCCCGACCGTGACCTTGCGTGGAGTGCAGTAATCTCCAGACTGATGATGGGCTGGCTTTGTGGAGCCACTGAAGTCCGGGAAGTGGACCACAGAGGAAGCAGGAGTGGACCGAGGGTGCATCCTTCACCTTCCACGTGGTGGTGAGACGCAGCGAGCGTATTCTGAGTGGACGCAGCGTTTTGGGCTCAGGATTTGAGGGGCTGCCGTGTGGATGGTTGATCGTACATGAGGAGTGCTCATGGGAAAATCACACAGTGTCCTTATATTTTGGGGAACACACGTGTGGCTGGGAGAAACGGATGTCAGCATTTGAATGTGTTTTGCGGAGTCAGTGGTGGTCGCTCTTGATAGGTACGTGACCATTGTCGAGGCAGATTATATATGACCTAGAGAGGCAGTTTTTGTCAACATCGTCAAAGTTTAGGTAAAAGAGATTAGGAAAATTGTCTCCTTAGCAGTGAGAAAAGGGAGAGCAGTAATGTAGTGACGTGGGGGTAAATTTGCCATTCCCGAGCCAGGCGAGTTTGGAGGTATCTGGGGTTTGATTATTAACCTCCTGCAGCCCCGCATGATGGTTAATAACGCATGCTGATGGAGCATGCGTTCCTCCACAGCTCTTTGCTCGCGGACGTGATTCCAGGGTCCGAGGAGGCCTCCAGGCAAGAAGCTTCCTTCCTCACGCAGCCCCGCATTGTCACCACGTGCGCTCGCTGAGCATTTGAAATGAGGCCGATACGGCTAAGGAGCTGAATTTATCATATTATTTCAGGTTAATTCATTAAAATTTAAATTTAAAAACGTTGCGACATGTGGCAAATGGCACCATATCAGATGGCACATGGGAGGGTGAGACCAAGTACCCTGGCTTGGGTAAAAAAATGTATGATTCTGGATTCCCCTTTCCTCAGATAATAATTCCAGCTGTTAGAGGGGTTCCCAAACCCCCACTGGTTTTACGTAGTGATTTATCATTTGTTTTTTTACCCCCTACCTGAGGCTTTTTTTTTAATTCTACACGTCAGATATACTAAGAAATTTTAATTTAGGTCGTAATAAAAAACCCAGATGTTTGAAATTATAGAAATTAAAAAAATTTTTTGTTATTTTTTGAAATCCTATTAGCAAAATACCTAATTGCATTTGCATTCATGAGCATGTGTGCGCACAGATACACTTACTTATTTTAAGGCATTTTATTTTATTTATTTTAAGGCATCTTAAACCAAGAATGAGGCATTATCTTATTGCCACAAGATACCACGAACTTATTTCTTTAAAAAAAAAAAATCCTCTCTGTCTTGATTCTGGTCTAAGAGATTGCCTTAATTTGAATGAAGCCCTTTTCTAAGTCAGGAGCTTCATGGAGAAGATCCAGGACAGCAGAACTAAGCTCACTGCAATCTCTTGTGATTGTTAAATTATTTTCGATAATTTAAATCTTATTTTGTGTTTCGTGTATGTTTGGAAAATAACTATTGTAGGCCTAGCAGTTGAAGTGAGTCCACTGAAGAACCTTCATTCCTTGCTGAAATTCTAGAGGCGTGTTGGCTCCGTTGGCGAGGGGATATTGGTGTTGCCATGTAAAACCTTGTAAAACCTTTTAGGATCTTAGGAGTGGCTTGCCTAAGCTGTCTATACCTGGCAGCTCTAAGTTGACTGACCCCCAGGAAGTCTGGAGGGTCAGAGCGAACCTTCCACTGGCTCCTGTGTGAAGTCATCCTGGACCTGGTGCATGAGGGTCCTCCTTGGCCCCCTGCCCTGGGGCGTCAGGTCCCTGGAGTGCAGCCTCACTGGGCCCTGTGGGCCGGTGCGAGGGGCTGAGTTGGCATTCTGCCAGGGTGACAAGTGACGGAGGCACTCGGGAGAGGCAGGGTGGCAAGGTGCACCCCGCGGGCCAGTGTCACCACCTCAGTTCTCCACCACAGTGGCCAGAGGAGGTCCGTGTCAGCTCTGTCCTTGTCCCCTAACCAGGAAAGAGGAAGGGTTGTTCGTCTGGAAGGAAGTAACCTTGTTCCCCCATTCTGATGGTGGAACCCTCCGTGCTTTATACCCCTCAGATGCTTCTGGAGGGGAAGCGAGTCCTTTTGGACCTGGGATTTACTTTTCATCCTTCCTTGGCCCTCAGAGTCCAGCTTTATTCCTGGAAGAAAACATGGAAAGGAAACAGGACACAGGAGCTCGGGACAGGAGGGACGTCTATGTCCTTTGCTCCCATTCTAGATGAGCTCATTTTCATACTTCTTGTCCGTTTTACTTACTTTTGAGGGCAGGAGTGGGGGCGACAGGAGAGGGTAAATAACACTTGTGGTCCCACTTTTATGCCGATCTGAGAATTCAGAAAACATCAGTTCATTGGGAGTCTCTGAAGGTCAGGCTTTAAAAAAGATCTCTCCAGAATTGTTGGCCCAGACCTGGGAGATGGGCGAGTTGCCTTGGTGACCTTAATAAGCTAGTAATCCTTTCTGGGCCTCTGTGTTGTCACCTGTAAAAGGAGGGCGGGTGCAGAGAGGACCCCAGGTGTCTCTCCTGCTCTGGGAGACCGTGTCGTCACTGCCCCATGGCTCGGTGAGCAGAGGCACGATCACTAAGATAACATGCGTGTCACCTGGGAGACGGGGGCCCCAGGGCTCGCCGGAGGTGTGCAGAGGAGGGGGGACTCAGTACTTTAGGAAGGTAGTCGTTCCCCTGCCAGCCTGACATCTGTACAGCAGCCAAGACAGAGCTACTTGGTCTTAATTGTTTGTTCCCTTGGGCGGGGGGGGGGGTCAGTGCAGGGCGGGGCGTAACCTGGCTGCAAGGCCTGATTGCGCTTCAGCTACCGTTTTTACATCTGTTCCTGAAACGCGGTGTCATGGTGCTGAAGAAGTTCATGACTTTCATGTTCACATTTTATGACTTCAAGTTTTATGACTTGCCTTTACTAGTTACTTAGAGGCAAAATAACTCCAAGGCTGGTACTCACAGCAGAAGGACATCTTCTGGCAGGCGTTTCCCTCTTTGACTTCTGTGATTTTCCTGGACGACTCCTTTCGTAGTGTCTCCCCTGTCCTTTGAGCCCCCAGTCCCCCACCCACCCCACCCCATTCAGCTTTGAAATCTCTGTGTCCACGGGAAACACGCCAGGGTGGAGAAAGAGCTCTTCTAAGAACATCAGTTTCTCCTGTTGTCGTCAGGTGCTGCTTGGGGCAGCGTTTGGATTTCAGTTCCTCTAGAACAAAGCATGGTCACAGTGGTGGCCTTGTTTCGGGTGCCTTGGCTGTACTTGAAGCTGACTCAGAGGATGAGCACCTCTTTTCTTTTTATGGCTGGTCGCAGGGTAATGGTTCCCTCTCATGTGTGTAGAATTCAGTGTCCCAGAGCATAGAGGGGCCTGACACGATTTGTCTACGTCCTGCATTTGACAGATGAGGTTACAGGGAGGTGACTCGCCCAGTGATAGTAAGGTTGGCGGCAGTGCTTGGCCACCCCCTGCGTCTCCAGCCTTGATCTGTGAGGTGGTCAGGGTTCTGGGGGCGGGCGAAGGGGTGTCTAGTGTAAGGCTTGCGTGCTGTTGGTGATTGCATCCAGGCTTGGCGTCTAGGGTCCCGGGAAGTCTTCTTGCTTCCATTCACCCACACAGCTGTTCTTCTCGCAGTGATTGTGGTTCTAAAAGGTGAAAGTACTGTCTGTCCAAAAGGTTTTCTTGGGAACGTGCAGTGCTCCGGAACAGGAGGCAGCTGTGGGTTGGAGATGGTTTTTAACCAGTGCTGTCCTGGGAATTTCCACGTGGCTTTTTTCCAGCCAGTGGGATCTGGTAAGACCCTGAGTAATGCCAGGAAGAGTCCTGTCACTCTTAAGGCGGTCACCATCTTGTTCGCATGCAAGAATTTCCATGGAGGTGAATTTTCATTATTTTTTTTAAAGATCTTATTTATTTATTGGAGAGAGAAAGAGCATGAGAGGGAAGAAGGTCAGAGAGAGAAGCAGACTCCCCACGGAGCCGGGAGCCCAGTGTGGGGCTCGATCCCGGGACTCTGGGATCATGACCTGAGCCCAAGGCAGTGGCTTAACCAACTGAGCCACCCAGGCGCCCTGAATTTTCATTATCTAATGCCCTGCCTTTTATTGGAGAACATGGAGGTGGCAGTATTCACAGGTGACAGGAGAATGAGAATTAGCTGCTGGTGACAAATGGCCAGGGTGTGTGAAGTGTGCTGGGCACCCTTGCAAGGACTTCATCAAACTGACTCCGTTGATTGGTTTATTCCTCACAGCAACTTTGTGAGATTCTGTTACGGCCCCAGTTTTTAGATGAGGTCACTGAAGCACAGAGACTTGCCCTTGGCCACATGGCTCTGCCAGTAACGAGGCCAGGACACAGACCCGGGAAGTCTGCCTCTTCATGTGTGTGGTGTTGGGCATTTGAACTATGGAGTTGTGTGGACAGGTTCACTTTCAGGGGAGTCTATGCAAGCTCTGTGGTTTCCTCTGCTCACTGGCTCTTGTGCTCTCTGCTGACCCTAGACCCTCTCATGCCTGCTAAGGATCCTGTAGTTTGGTTCGTGCAGGATCTTGTAGCCAGTTTCCTCAGCTTGAATTATCCTTCCTGCCAGCGGTCCACCTGTCCAGACTTGCCCACTCATCTCCACGTGGACCACACATCCCCGGACCATTTTGATCCCCAAGTTGAGAATCAGCCTCTGCCTTCCACCCCAGGTCCCATGGAATGTGATCTCTCCACATCGGTGAATCTCTTCCACCTTAAGTTACCCGTTGCTGCCACGGTCTCTGTTACACATACTTGTTACTCTCAGGGAAGGCACCATGTTGTAGCCACACGTCTTTCCCGTGGGTATTGTTCTAAAACTAGTTGTGGTTAAATAAATGAGAAAAGGAAGAAATGCAGTAGTATTCTTGGTTAATACGTTTTCCATAAGAAGTGGTGTATATTGGAAACCTTTTTCTTCAGAAAACGTTTCCAGAATGTCTAGCAGGACCGCCCGGAGAATATAATTGACTTCCTTCAGCAACAGTGAATTTTCATGGCCTTGATCAGATCAATCAGCAGCTCGTACAAGTGCCTGCTTCATGCCAGGCGGTGTTTCTGCCACCAGGGATTGACTGGTGAGCAAATCCGGGTCTCTGATCTCATGAGCTTAATTCTGAGAGGGATAGATGACAAATTAGTAAATAAGTGAATAAGATAATTTCAGATGACGGAAGAGGGGATACGCTCTGATAGAGGGCGTAAGGGGAAGCAGGTGGTAGCAGTTGGACGCAGTGGCGCGCATGTGACCTGGGATCTCGCGCCTGGGTTCCGGAGTGGAGCCCTCCGAGGCCATTTGGAGGCAGAGCTGTCCAGCTGAAGGACCGGCTAAGGCAGGATCAGACGTGATGTGCACCAAGAGAGATGAGGCCAGGATCCTTGGAGCAAGGGGCGAATGGAAAGGATGGTTCACAGTGACGTCACAAGTAGTTAAGAGCCAGGTTATGTTTACTCTTGTAGGACATAGAGGAAAGAATGTTCAGTTTATGGTAAGCGGAGTGGGAAGCGATTGGAGTTTAATGGAGGGAATGACGTGAGGTATTTCAGGTATAAATGTATACATGCATCCCTCTGATACAGAACAGTACATCATGATACCAGGGTTTGTTTCTTTCACTACAAAAGTAAATATTTTACCTTATTTTAAAGAGCCTAGGCATTTGAGGCTTTGCTACATACGGTATTTCAAAATTAATGAAATAATAACATTTGTTTTTCCAACTTCCTTCTTGCTCTGACCAGTGAATTCGGCACAATGAGTACTGATTTCTTTAAAAAATATCACAGTTACCTTTCCTAGCTTCATGAAATAGGCACCAGCAAGAGGTTGATTAATGGCGCTATCTCGAATGATCTCCGTGGAGCGGATAGTCTTAATCAGCTATCTTGGGCTAATGATATGATACTCCAATGTTAAATGTAAAGCAAAATCGCCTTCTCAGGCATATTTTCCCGTTAACTCCATTTTTAGGTTTCTTGGATCACAGGGACAGGAAGGCACCAGTGACCACTGGTTCTCCAGAATTAACGAACACTGAGATTGAGGCCTGCACCCTGTGGTTAGACATTAGACTTGGCAGTGACGACTGTAATTTTGTCACTTGCCTAAGGCTGGGGTTGGCTCCTAAAAATGGGTGTTCGTAGTGACATCTAGTGGATCTTGGGTAAAGTTTTGTGACCTATAAAATAATTCACCATCAGCTACTGGGTGAGGAACCAACCCCGTTTTTACCTCCCCACGTTCTAAAACACCGGCGTGTGTTCTCTGTGACCCAGTTCAGTGTATCTAAAATACAACAGTATCAAGAGTTTTGAAACTTACTTTTTCTTCCTATAGACAGAAGATCCGACCATGGAGCGACCCTATACCTTTAAGGATTTCCTCCTTAGACCAAGAAGGTGAGGCTTCGGGGCGCAGGTGTCTTTCGTGCTTGGGTCATTGGTTTTCTCTGGGAAGATTTCGCGTTCTTTTCGTTTTGTGTCTTTTTTTACAAGTCATCATAAATATGAAAGATGTAACCAAGTCATGTCCTTTATAACCGATTTTCTTCCATTACGCAGTCATAAATCTCGAGTTAAGGGATTTTTGCGATTGAAAATGGCCTACATGCCGAAAAACGGAGGTCAGGATGAGGAAAACAGCGAGCAGAGGGACGACATGGAGGTAAGTGGCAGAGCCGCAGGCCTTCGTCTGTTTTCTTTGCCCAAGATCATGTAATATTTCATGTAAGACTTTATCATTTAAGGAAGTAAAAGTGGACAAAACCTAACTGTGCAAAACCTTACCTGGGTCTTTGAATCTGTGATCCTCTACTGATGTTGTTGGCTTCGCTTAAAAAGAAATAAATTAAAAAATAAACTTGTCATTTTATGTTACAGCACTCATAATCGAGGCAGCTTCTCTTGACAAAATGCTGTACCCGCATTTTGGGGACAGCCCCTTGCCTGTGTGAAACTCGGCTCACCCTATTTCATGCTCTTACTTCTTTGGACTTGAGCTCGTTGTAAATTTCCTCAGAGTGCTTGGAATTGCTTCAAAGCGGATGAAATGATTTAGAAAAGCTCTTCCAAGTTTCTTATGCATTTGGCCCACAGGTGATGCGTTAGGAAAGCTCTCCTCTGGAAAAGCCATTTTGGAAGTGGCTGTCCAGAGGAATTTTTTTTCCCTCCTTACGTGGCTAGCTGCCTTTCGTAACTCCCTAGTCCCATGCCTACATCGTGGGGCCCACCCTCCCCGTGCACGCTTCAGACAGTGCTGTTGTATTAGACAAATTTTCCTGTTGTTCTGAAAATGTGCATTAAATGGGGCTTCTCTGGGGCTTACTTGCACATCTGTTTGCAGCTGTGGCATATACATGTGATATGTGAATTATGTGTTACGGGCACATTATCAGAACCCTCTCCAGGCCAAGTGGTCACATTTCCGGGCCGTGTTTGACTTGTGCACATTCTCTCTATGGGGAGGAGCGAAGCGGGTGGTAGGCATGTATGTATGAACGTTAAGATTTCATGAGCACATCGGCCGATTTTTATCTCAGATCCGGGGAATTTTTTACACTGTCATAGCTTTCCAACTGCACTAACCCGTGAATGAGTTAATTTTCCAGTGACTTTACTAGGGGATGTTAGGAGGGAATACTTAATGCCTAAAATATGTGTTGCAAAAATGTAACTCATACCTCTGGTACCATGAAGCCTGTCGATGGGGCAGCAGCAAGCGCAGAGGGCCTAAGTGGAAAGCTGCTCCTGGGCTTCTGCTCTCATGCTCATACTCGATGCAGAGTGGGAGCCTTCCAGGCTTCTGGAGTTGGCCACGGTGCCATCCTGCCTGGGGAGTAATAGAGCCTGGTCCTCCTGGCCCCTTGTGCCGTGATCTCTGGTAGAACACACATGTTACGGTATGGCTCGTCGCCCCGGCTCCCTCTTACCTTATGGGGGCGTCAAAAAGATCGCAGTGGTAACGTGACCCTTGTCCCTGGCACGGTTCTGCACTGCCCCGTGGAGGCCTTCAGGTCAGAGTAACAAACCTGTGTGCGGAAGGAACAAAAAGGACTCAACACTCTGTGTACGTATTCAAAGCTGTGTTGCTCTGTGCAGTGCGGTCACCTTCAAAGGCAGCACAATTAATTGGTCATTGCTCAGAATTTTTTTTTGAGACTCTTTTAGAATTGATTTTTTCCCCCCCTTTTTGGGAAGGTCTTCACATGTGGCTCATAAAGCCACTGAACGAGCCAGAGTGCCAAGGAGCAAGGAAGAAGGACACAGAGTACCCTGTGATTGTTTCTCCTCACGTCCACAGGGCCCACCTCAACGATCTTCATTTGCTTTTATTCCACAGCATGGCTGGGAGGTCGTGGACTCGAATGACTCGGCCTCTCAGCACCAGGAGGAGCTCCCTCCCCCGCCACTGCCCCCCGGCTGGGAAGAGAAGGTGGACAATCTCGGTCGGACCTACTACGTCAACCACAACAACCGGACCACTCAGTGGCACCGACCAAGCCTGATGTGAGTACCATTCCGTGGGAGCGAGCGGGCCGGGTCCGCACGCTCAAAGGGTGGAGCAGGGTGGCTCCTTGGGGCAAGTAGAGAGATCAGTCCTGGATCAGAGAAAGTGTGTGGTCTTACGGGGAGACCGCCTTCCTCTTCATTTAGTTAAAGAACATGGGAGTCCGTCAGAATTCACGTGTGCTAGAGAAGCACCTCTTGCCTTTGTTTCGTGTTCCCCTGTTCTAAGTATGAACTAATTCATTTTGTGTGTCTTTTTATGTGGGCTCATGAAATAGAGGTTATTTTTCCCAAGTGTTATCTTCAAGATGGTGCTGCTGTCACGTCCCTCGTACTCCTTCTCCCTCCTGACTAACTCACAATGGAAAACAGATGGGCAGATAGGCTGTGCAATTTTCTCTGACGTTTTTGGATTTTTACTCCCTTTAATTATTTATTTATTATTTATTAATTAATAATTAAATGATTATTTGGGAACACGACTTATTTTTTTCCTTTTTGAGAAATTTATAAATCACCCCCTTGATCTCACTAGCCACTCTCGGGAGGGTTGCTAGCTCAGAGTTAGTCATTCCCGTTTATTCTGTTCCCTCACCAGCCTCTGGGATGTAGTGAATTGATTACTGTTTTGTTCACATAGCAATTTCGTATTTGAAGGTAGAAAATAAACAGTAGTTAAACGTTAGCTGCATTAAAAAAGGATTTGAAGCAGCTTGCTTTTAAATCATGGTATACAGCAAGACCAAAAATTATAACTATTCAATAAAAAGCAAAGCAAAATATTGAAGGAAGGAAAAGGAAAAACTTACCTTTGAAGATTTGAGCTCCCTAGCAGCCAAGACAAGGAGGGCAATTATCAATGAGTTATATAATTTTCAATATATAATAAAAACAAGTATATTAAGCGACATCATTTTCTCTTTAACCCAGACTCTGAAATAAATTTGCTAATGATGGTTTTTAAACAAACGTATTAGCAGTGTGCTGGGTGGTGTTGTCAGTAAGCCTCTTATTTTTAGATGTTCCAGAGAGATTCTGCTTATGACCGTGGGTTGGGAAGGTAGCCAAGAAGTCTGGTCCAGGTTTTGTTTGAGTTGTAGATGAATCCAGTCCTTCCTGAGCCCCTGAGTGGGTTCCTGTGCATATCAGCTGGCTTTTGGTCAGCCCTAGACTCAGCTCCTCATGCCCAGGACAGTGTTAGCATCCAAATATCCAAATGATGAGCTCTTCTTCTGTTGTGATTTTTTTTCCCCATAGAAATACAAATGGAAATGGTTTAGTTAATCCTTTTCTTTTTATTTGTTACTATTTCCCTTTGCTTAATCACCATTGCTATTGTGAAACTGTTTTAAGCCATTTGACTATTGGACGCCCCCCACCCCCACCCCCAGTCAGCTTGGTTGCATGTCATGATCGGGAATCTTGAATCAAGAATCTCGGTAGCCATACCCTAAGGAAGGCACCATTATCTTCCTTTGCTGAACATCACTGGACACATACCATTCTGTGGACCAGAATGTCCTATGACCTCTGTAGAAAAGTGACCACTAGCAGCTCACAAAGAAATAACTAATGGCCATACATATGTGGAAAAAATACTCACCTTCATTACAATCATGCAGACTGAATGAAGTCTGTTATTTTGGGATAAGTGGAAATCCTTGCTTTCTCTGCCTCCCAGAGTTTTGAGACTCTGATGAGGAAGTTCCTGAGAAAAGACTTCGTATGTTTCTGTATACGTGGTGGCAGTGTCCCAGACAACTAAACCAAAGCAAAAGAGATCATTTCTGCTGGGCTGGCTCATCCGTTGTCCAGAGGGACATGGGAAAAATGCAGCTCTTTATCCAAGGTCAGGTTCACATGTAGTTTAGGGAGTGGTCAGTGGCGTGACTGTCCCCATCCCTGTGGCGGCTCCGCCAAAGAGGGTGAACCAGGAAGGATGTCAGCAGAGTCCAGGTGGGGCCCAAGGCGTGCATCCTCTCCGGTGGGCCTGGCTTCTAGAAAACAAGAGAAGAGTTAGTTTCCACAGTAACCTCTTCATCCTGTCTGAACTGTTTCAAGAATTTGAGGTGCTTTCTCCTTAACTTCACTTGGTTTGGCCAGAAACCCTCAAGCCTTCCAGAATTATTTTAAAGTACTGTTCTGATTAAAAAATAACTACTTTCATAATTCAGTGTTTACAGAATACTGCCACACTCCTGGGGAGAAAATTGATATTAAGAAGTGTCTTTATTTTTTAATTTCTTTTTTTTATTGATTTTTATTTATTTGAGAGCATGAGCAGGGTAGGGGGGTTGGGATGGGGGCAGAGGGAGAAGCAGGCTCCCCGGTGAGCAGGGAGCCCAACAGGCAGATGCTCCACTGACTGAGCCACCCGGGCACCCCTAGAAGTGTCTTCATTAAAAAGCTCGCTCTGTCTGAGGAAGTAAGACCCTGAAAACCCTATGCTAAATCAAAGAGTTAAGGCTGTCGCAGTGACTCTGGTCTTCCCCAGTTCGCGAAGCCTGTGCTCCAAACTTCAGCCGCCCGAAAAATCTGCAGTGACAGCTCATTGCCCTCTGGCTGTTCTTGACGCTCCTGCACCCTGTCTCTTGCCAGATCCCCCACCCACAGCCATAAACCCACAGTGTGTCGAGGGGCTGGACCTTACACAGCTGCCGTCCGATCCCTTTTTTCTCCGCCCTGTGGACGTGGTAATGTGCGCCCCACCCCCGCCCCAAAGCCGAACAGAGCTGGAAGGCTCCTGTTCTTCCGGCTGCCTTAGAGGTCAGCTTCCCCCGGCATGGCATGGAGCACATAATGCTTCCCCTTGCCAAGTTGGAGCTGGGACGCTATTTTCTTCCTCACAGATCCGCCCCTTAAGCGCCTGGCCCCAAGGAGGAGCTCAGCAAAGTGCCTCGTTACTGAATGAATGAGCGCAGATGACTCACTTTGGAAAGTGATCCCAGGCACACGATTTAGTGAACTGTCTAGGTCTGCATGTAGAATTCCAGAATGGAAGGCTGACAGCGGAATGCTCCCATTTTAAAACACCCCTAATGTTAGAATTCTCCTTGACCCTATTTAAAATGTTAGCTGTAAGCTCTTTACTGTTTAAAAACAACAACAACAACAACAAAAAACAATTTTAGGGGCACCTGGGTGGTACGGTCCATTTGAGCACCATACTCCTGGTTTCAGCTTGGGTCATGATCTTGGGGTCCTTGGGACTGGGCCCCACAGCAGGCTCCACACGTGCTTGAGGTTCTCTCGTTCTCTGCCCCTCCCACTCGTGTTTTCTCTTTCTCCTCTCAGAATCTTTAACAAATATAATTTTAAAAACATGCTGAAGGAGTGAAATTAAGGTTATAAATGAAGATGAACTTGAGACTGAAACAATTCCATTTCCTCTCTTTCTGAAATACTTTGTACATCTTCTGTCATAGCAACAATGTAATCCTCTCTCAGTAACTCGCCATTGCGGAAGCTAACGTAGGTAAACGGGAGTGATCTCACGTGGCTCTTCGTTGGCACTGAACTTGATAAGCTGATGGTTTATCTTGCCTTTATCCACTTGTTTATTTCCCATGAACGTCAAATGAGGAATATGTATATGAAGTCAGTGACTGAAGAATATTGAAATAAGTCTGCTAAAAAATTGGCTTGCCCCTAGTAAAGTCGTTTTTGTTTTAATCTTTCAGCTCAAATATTTTTAAACGTTCATCTTCCCATGAGTGACTCTTTAAATTTCCACTTTCAGCAGTCCTCACATTCAGTTGCTTAATGATACGCCGAAGGACTTTTTTGTGTGAACATTTCCACTTTATCACTAAAGATGGTAACAACCAAGGTTGGAATTTCAAAATCAGAGATATCTTCTCTATGCTGTTTAGTTGTTTCTGGTTCACGCCAATTACTATTGTATGAGCGGGTGGGATAAGAAAGATTTGCATAATTGATTTTAAGTGCACCCCTCTTAAAAGTAAGTCCTTCCAAAGCAATGGAATTTTATATACTTCTGAGAGACAGAAAATGCAGGCATGGTGGTATTAAAAGCTCATTTCTTCTCAACCTTTCAGAAGTCCCTGTAGCAGTGCAAGTATGCATTAGGACCTGGCGCAAAGCACATGCACCTTAGTCACTCATTGTTGACTGAATAAATGTTGATTGGCCTTTCAAGTGAAGATTTACAATTTTGATGAAACTCTTATATACATAGAATATTTTAAAATAAGGCCAGTCATAGGGTGCCTGGGTGGCTCAGTTAGTTAACCTGGTGAGACTCTTCGGCTCAGGTCATGAGGGAGTCTGCTTGAGATTCTTGCTCTCTGTCTCTCTCTGCCCTTCCCCCCCACTTGTGTGCATCCACCCGCCCTCCCTCCCTCTATCAAATAAATCTTTAAAAAAAAAAAAGGCCAGTATTAGAAAGTGAAATTGGTTCCATCCTTAATATTAATAAAAAGGGAAAGGATAATGTTAAGTTTCCTTTGCCTTCTTACCTGCTACTAAAATTTTTTACATATTTCGGAAAGAATTTCATTCTGGTCATTTCCCTTTCTAAGTACTTTTCTGTTCTGCAATAACTTACTACTCTTATATAATCACTGTGTGTTTTAAGAATTGAATGTTGTATTAAAATGACTATGACAACATAAAATCACAAATGTTGATAATACCTTTTCTAACCTTCTAACCTGTCCAACAAAGTGTCTTTTTTTTTTTTTATCATTTTGTTTTGGTAGTTTCAGAAATACATTTGTATCCTTCTGTATCCCTTGATTTTTAACTATTTTCTCTATAGCCAAAGATATTTCAGTTTTCTATTTTAGTCTAGTTATAATTCAGTATAACTAGAAAATATGCGAGATTTTTATTTCTGTTAGAGTTCCAAAGTTTATGTATTGTGTATGCAGGTCTACAGGAGAACTTAACTGATTCAGATTTTAATAAGGAATTGTCATTCTAATGCTGATTAGATGGAAGCTGATCTTCATATTACCATGTTTACCAGAAGTTAATATAAAGATGTTTGTTGGAAATACACTATTTCTGAAATGGGCTTTGAAGAGTTATTTATTTACTCATTCATAAGGTTTTATTTATTTGAGAGAGAGAGTCAGAGACCACAAGTGGGGGAGAAGGAGAAGCAGACTCCCCTCAGAGCAGGAAGCCCAATGCGGGGCTCGATCCCAGGACCCTGGGATCATGACCTGAGCTGAAGGCAGATGCTTAACACACTGAGCCACCCAGGCACCCCAAGAGTCACCTGTTTATTTGTATGCAGTGGTATTCACTATTCCAGGGATCCAACAGGCTTTTTATTGGGATACAGTATAAGTTAAAGAGTATATTCGAGTATTTTAAAACCTGTGTTGTAGGAAGAATCTATAAAGAGGGCCCTTGATTAATACTCTCTTCCAATTAGTCTGAAATAATGTTTTCAAATATTTTGAAAGGTTAACTTGAAACAATCATTTTTTTAACTGAATAGGGTGTCTTATTCCAAGAGTTTTGAGTTTTCTCCAAAAAACATTTTGATCTTTAAACTTCTCCTCTAAAAGCCAGCAAGTAGTATTTCTCTCAAACGGTGATTGCCTGTAATTTACTGCAAAAATTTTCAAGATTGAATATGATGCTTTCAGAGCCTGAACTAAGATATATGACCCAAAAAAAAAGAAAACAAAAACCAGCGCAAGAAGTTAGTGTTCTTCAAATTCTCCTTGATTTGGGAAGTTACCACCTGATGTTTGTGTGAATTTTTTAAAGTGGTTTAAGAGGGAGAAATACAGTGTCCTGATTCAGAGAGTCTGTCAAAATGTAATCCACGAGGGCGCCTGGGTGGCTCAGTGGGTTAAGCCTCTGCCTTTGGCTCGGGTCATGATCTCAGGGTCCTGGGATCGAGCCCCACATAGGGCTCTCTGCTCAGCAGGGAGCCTGCTTCCCACTCTCTCTGCCTGCCTCTTTGCCTACTTGTGATCTCTGTCTGTCAAATAAATAAATAAAATCTTTAAAAAAAAAATGTAGTCCACAGCCACCAAAAAAATTCATGTTGGACCAGGAGCACTTCTCTTCAGATCTCAGCTTTGAATCTATAGTATTTCTATTCTTTGGCCAGTTGTTAAAGACCAAAAGTTGCTGCCTTGGCAGTGGTAAGTCTCTTCGTAGGGTCATGACCGACTGGCCCCAAGTCTGAGACTGGTCACCTATCCTTTGAGAAAACTGCCTTATCACTAGAGTAAACGGATGGAGGGCTGTGATTTCTTTTTTTTTTTTTTTTTTCTTTTTAAGATTTTATTTATTAGAGAATGAGCAGTGGGGAAGGGCAGAGGGAGAGAGAGAGAAGCAGACTCCCTGCCGAGTAGGAAGCCCCATGGGGCTCGATCCCAGGACTCTGGGATCATGATCTGAGCTGAAGACAGACGTTTAACTGATCGAGCCACCCAAGCGCCCCAGGGTTGTGATTCTTAAATACTAAAGTACCTTTTGCAGTTTATGCCTGAAAAATACTCAGAGCCGTCGCCCCTGATGCATTTCAACACTGAATCTGTTGGAGCGAAATGGACCTGCAACTATACTGAGCCTCGCTTTGCGGGGGCAATTCTTCTACTTACCGGCCAGCTGGTTGTCAGCGTCACACAGGACGACCCTGACATGTCCGTGGGGCGAAGGCCCCTGGAGAGCGCTGGACTGCGGCCCAGGTGCCGGGGACCAGTGCAGGCTCTCCTGGCTCACTTACCCTTGCCCTGCACCCCCAGGGATGTGTCCTCCGAGTCGGACAGCAACATCAGGCAGATCAACCAGGAGGCCGCGCACCGGCGCTTCCGCTCCCGCAGGCACATCAGCGAGGACCTGGAGCCCGAGCCTGGCGAGGGTGGAGACGGCCCAGAGGTAAGCTGGACCTCGCAGCCTGCGCGCAGCTCGTCCTCATGTGCCCCAGGTTGCTTCCAAGTCCTTGGTTTTGCTCCGGGTAAATGCGGTTTAAAAACGGGCGATCGGGGTCTCCTGGCCCACTGACGACCATCGGGGTGTTCCTTCATTTAGGAAGTGCTTACAGGCGTTGTGTTCGATGAATACATGTGTCTGTCCATCACAGAAGGGACTGACACTGTTTCTAATGGTGGCAATCTTAAGATACTTTCACTGTATAATTTACTCTTCCCCAGAGTCTAACCGTATCTTGCTGATCAGCAACGTGGTTGTCCTGTTTCTGCGGTTGAATGAGCTCTGTAACTTGTGTGGGTACCACGAGCTTTCACGGAGTGGTGTTGACAACATCATGAAAGAGGTTTATTACCAAGAAAATAGAAATTTGGGTGAATTTAGGAAGGTTTATTATTTTTCCCCTTAAATGTTTATGGTAAATTGCTAGAGGAAAAATTAGGAATTGAACAACAAATGAGCAATTACTGTTAACTTCATGCAGCCTTAACCAACTGTTTCCTTACTAAAAATCCATTCTTTCCAGGCCGTGTGTTAGGAAGAGGATCATTCACAAAATGTTCCAGCGCTCAAATTTGGAAAAGCAAAATTAATGATAATTAATTCACTAGAAGTTACTTAACAGCACTTTTTAATTACAGCTTATAGCATCTCTGCTGTTTTCATTTTGACTCCTCAGCAGTAAAAGAAAATCCCTGAAAATCGTGAATGCATTCCTGAGAACATGTTTAACCCATGCATGTAGTCACTCCTGCTAGAAGTGAGTCACTGCTTGGAGGGGTGGTGGTAGATAGTGGTTAAGAACGCAGCCCCTCGAACCAGGCTTTCTTGAATCCATGCCTGGCCCTGCCACTTCCTCGCTCTGTCCTCTTTGGCAGGTTACACTCTGTGCCTCAGTTTTCTCATCTGTCAATTAGGGTAGTAGTCACATCTTCCTCGTGGTTATAGAGAAGGTTGTGTGCCTTCTCAGTGCTGGGTTAATGTTAATTATAGTTAATATAATGGTTATTGTTGTTGGCAAGGTGACAAGAGGATCCCTTGTTCCTGCCATTTACCCCTGCGTCTCTCGTTCCTTGATAGCCTTGGGAGACCATTTCTGAAGAAGTGAACGTCACTGGAGACTCCCTCAGTCTATCACTGCCCCCACCGCCGTCCTCTCCAGGGTCTCGGACCAGCCCTCAGGAACTGTCTGAGGAACTGAGCAGAAGGCTTCAGATCACTCCAGACTCCAATGGGGAGCAGTTTGGTTCTTTGATCGTAAGTGATAGTCCTGTTTGAGAAGTTGAGCAAATGTTTTACCATTTCTTACTGCCTTAAGAGAATCTTGTGTGCAAATAATGATCAAGATTCTGCCAACTCCCAGAGAACTCTTACATTTTCCAAAGCTCTGCCTTTCCTAAGAGGATGATACCAAAATTGGTCCAAGCAGGGGAGACTCTTTCTGGATTTGTAAGAACTCAAGTAGATAAGAGTCCGTGACTTTTGGTTTGACCAGCTGTGACCCTGAATGTCTTTTCCCAGCCAAAGGCTCGCAAACAGCACCTTCATCACAAAGGTGGTGGTTCACACTGGGGCCTAAGAGCCATTGTGCCTCTTAATGAGTCCTCTTAATGTGTACTCTGCTGCACCCGTCATCGTTCTCATGTCACAGGTGAAGGCATGATGTTGAAGGGACCCATCCAAGACAAAGTTAGAACGGGAGGCAGAGGACCTCCCCTAAGTCCCAGAGAACAAATTCTTAAGAAAGATTAGGAAGTTGTGGCAAGGACCTCAGGGTGACATTTGAACTCAGGTTCTCCATCATTGGGGAGCTTCTTTCTAGAAACTTCGGATGGAGCGGAGCCCCAGTAAGAAGCAGCATGAAGTCCTCCCTGTTTGCCAGCACAAAACCATGCAAGAAAAGTCCATAGAAAAACACCTGCTTGTGTGTCAAGTTGAGAACAAATGCAGTCTGAATGTTTCTCAAGAAATTGAACTTAAAGATGTGTTATCGTAAATGATAGTAGTCCGTCACTCCCCTCCAAATGGCATCCTAGAAAAATAGTCGTCATTACAGCCATAGCAGACGGTAGTGGGTGGGAGGACCTCGTCAGTTGTAAAAGCGCGAGAGTGTCCGCAGAGTCGTTACTCCTTCAGGTACGGTGTTTTCATTTAAAGACACCATTGGCCTATATTGTATGAGTCGATGTGATTACTCAGCTAATGGGGCTTTATATTAAAATTCTATAAATATTTTTTAGAAAGAGAAACACCACTGAGATAAAAAAAAATTTAATACTAAAAGGACGGGGGAGGAAACTATGTGTGGGATATTTGCATTGGTGAAACTGTTGCTGTGGAAACGACCTAAGCAACAAAGCCCTATTTAAAACCTATAAAAGGTAGTAAGTAGTGCAAGAACCACAGCAGGTGTGCACCTCTAGTCTACCAAGTAAAAAAAAATCAGCATTTTCTTCAACATTTGTATTCAGTTAGTATCTCCACTTATTTGTATGGGGACCTGCCTGCATTGAATTATTCCAGGTGCATAAAATACCTTCAACATCCAAGTGCAAAAAAAAAGAGGTCCAAGTGCTAGAGTCAGTATTATTTTAAGATTGTTTTGAGTCTGATTCAGCTATTAAGAATGTCTTGGAAAAAAAAAAAGAATACGGGACTCTCCAAGTTTGCTTCTCAGGGTCACTCCATATTCAAAGACAGTAGCATGCCCTTTTACTAACGAAGGAATCCTTCATGCTAACCATTGTGGAAGGACACCAGTAGGCCCCCATCACTGTGGCAGAGTCTGTCTGACTTTACCCCACTTCACTTACCATTGCAGAATATCACGAATCAGGGAGTGCTATGCACGTTCTTCTCCCACAGGTGAACCAGTTGCTGACTAGACACATGGCCTGTGTGTGTGGCCTACTGCTGTTCCCTGATTGGATCTGCCAGGCTTTTTTTTTTCCCCACAATACAGATTAATACAGACAAGTAGAGGAACATTATCCATCGCACATTCAATGTTCTAGCTTAACGTCCTCATTTTCCTTTACTCCTGTTCTGTATGACTTCAGCTCCATTCGGAAGCCAAAATGATAAATGCATGAGTCTTGAAAGTAGCACAGGAGCATGTCTGAGTTCTCTGGACTTTGACTCCAGCTGACCCTGTCAGAAGAAATGTGCAAGAAATGTTTGATGACCACGTGTCAGTATTTGGTCGCCTGTTCACGGCTCATGGGAGCTTACCCCGTGGGTGCATCCCAAAGCAAAAAAGCAAGGACTGCCCGCTTCCCATTTCCATTTGTAGAGCAGCTCGGGAGCCTTAAACTGGCCTCTTGAGTCCCCTTTCTTGTTTTGGCCTCTTCCTCCTATTTTTGCTGTTCCTCTTTACCAAGGACCAGTCAGAATCCCAGTCCGCCCGAAGCGCTTGAAAATGCAAGATTACTCGACTACTGGATTGCTGACTGCATGGCTGGGGAAAGCTGGTATCTCGTTGAATTACATTCTGATAGCAAAGAGCACTCAGGAGGCTTTGAGGGACCTTTTTTTAAGCCAGTGAACCTTGCTCCTGTGCCTGTTTTCATAATGCTCCGTGTCCCTTCCTCCCTCCAGCAGAGAGAGCCGTCCTCAAGGTTGCGGTCCTGCAGTGTCACGGACGGGGTCGCTGAGCAGGCTCATCTACCGGTAACCACGCCCCTCGCCCGCCCCTGGTTGGCTGGCGCCGCTTGTATTTGAAATCATCTGGGCTACGGAGGAAGGGTTTTTCCTGTGCAAATCCATTCTCTGTCAGAATGAGACCTTAGGCTTTCCTAGCAAATTGCCCAAGGAGAGCGGATTTCTAATCCTTACTGCCACAAAGGCTCTGAAATGCTAAAAACTTTTCATTGCTTTGCTTTTCTACCCAAATGAATACCAGATTCTGATGTGCTTACCTGACTTAAACTACTTAACCAAAAGCATGCTTTAATAATTCTGTCCTTTTTTTAAACTTCATTTAGTCACTAACACTGCTCCAGTGAGTTGTATCTCAAGACCATTTTGAATCCCTTTGAACAGGAAGAACTCTTCTGGGTTTGCAGGGAGCGGTTCTTTCCCATCACTAATGGCCCAAATTCTTAACCCACAAAGCACCTGTACCTTCTCTGGAAAGGCAGCTCTCCTGACTAAAGAATTGGCTATAGCTTCTTCCCACCCTCCCACCATGTTCAGAACTACCAGCAAATACGGGAGAATGAGGAATGTTTGACAATATAGGACACAAATCAGAGTGAATATTCAAATTGGAGGGCAGACCAGGACCGCCTCTGGAGAGGTTTAGCCTACGCAGTAAAAAGATTTTTGTAAATTTGTTTCTTTTGGAGGAGAAACTTCTGTGGTTTTAGCATGTTCAGTTCGTTTAACCTTGACCAGTTTTTGTTTTTTATTAGTACAAATCCTTGCTCATTTGGGGAGGACTAATACTTTATCGTGTATGGAGTTAAAGGGAAAAAAGGAAAAAAAGATGGTATTTACAAGTTTTTGCAATCATGTTGTTGCAAAAATGTTGTGTACATTTTTATTTCAAAGCACGTTGTTGCCTGTGTTTTTTATGGTGACGGAATGAATTCATGAGTGTGCTGGTTAGCTGAGTAGTCAGTATGGTACATTCCGTTGTGACGCACGTAGAATGGACTGGATCGTCAGAAGCTTGACAAGAGCATCCTTTCTGGGATGGTTTAGTACAGGCCTCCCCAAACACCAGAGTAATCAGCTGTGATAGCCTGGGGAGGGGATCCTGCTCAACCTGATGATTCTGTGATTTTCCTGGATGAATTAACGGCACTTTCCCTCCTTTTCAAAAATTAATGTCAATTTTATCTATCAAAGAGCTCACTCCCCTTGAAAACTGTTGATTCCACCCTTTTTCCCTGTACTCTGTAAAGCTGTCAACTCACTGATCACTGGTGGCCTCTTACTCAAATTATGAGTTTGATGGATTTTAAGAATTGACCTAATTATTTAACAATAGGGGCAAAACCGGAGTGGGTTGTTTCGAGTAAGACCTCTCACATTCCTGAGGTTGCAGTCCACTGTTTCCCGGAATCATGGCTTCAGCCTGAACCTTCTCTGGGTGGGAGGGTGATCATGTCCCTGTTTTTCTCCCAGTCATCAGTGAGTGGTTGCCCAGCTTTCTTTGGACAGGGTGGATTTCAGGGATTCTGATTCATGTCACCTGCCTTACTGGCCACAGCCGTGATTCCTGATTCAGTAAGCAATGGGTGGTCTTCCTAATAAGTGCATTTCACTGATGTGAATTGTCATTCAACAGCCCAGCGCCCCAACTAGGAGAGCGCGGTCATCAACTGTCACAGGTGGTGAAGAGCCAACGGTAATGATGCCCTCGATCAGACATGATAGCAAAACTGGGGGCTTTAACGTTTTGCATCGTGGTGACTATACCTTTGTTTCTTTTTTGGATAAGCTCAGCTTTTTCTTGCTACAGAGCTATACATACTGTAAACCTCTCACATTGTTCAAAGGTAGTGGGTAAAAGTATGATTTTTCATCTCATATAGCTTTATTAGGAATACTGTGTCAGACTTCAATAAAGAGCATTTAATTTTATTTAAAATATATTTCTGGGACCCCTGGGTGGCTCAGTCAGTTAAGCATCCAACTCTTGATCCCTGCTCAGGTCTTGATCTCAGGGTCATGTGTGTAGAGCCCTGCCTTGGGCTCTACACTGGGCGTGGAGCCTAATTACAAAAGAATAGAAAAGAAAATACTTCTGCCACACTTGCTTTGGCAGCACATCTACTAGAATATATTGCTGCCTTTAATGTTTGTCCTCCTGGTCAGCTTTTCTTGTTCGTTAGACTACTTGGGTAAAATAATGGGTTTGGAGGAGAATAGAGAAGCCACAGGAACCACACGCAGTTACGCTGTGGATTATGGTCTTGCACACGGCCCACCTCTCTTGCCCATTTCCCGTACCAGATTTTACATGCTGCAATAGATTTACTGTGTCGTGAGCATAAACCGGTGACCCTGCTCTGCCACAAGGGTCTCTCCTCACAGGAGTGAACAAGTGTTACATAATTTGGGGGCAGAGATGAAGGAATATGTTTAAGAAGTTTAAAAGGTCTAGAGAATAAAACAGTTTCTCTGAGCCAAGTATATGTTACTCTTATTGATTATTTTAAGTAATTTTTAGCATTCATGTTTTTGGGTGACTTGGCTAGGACTGTGTACTTCAATTGCCTGGTTTTTGCTTGACCCCTAGAGATAGGCTCAGCTTCGAGGTTAGCTTTGATCCCATGTAGCTCTTGGAAGGATTTTCCTTACTGTGTCACCATTGATTTGTTGTAAGACCGATTACTTGAGAATACCTTTAAATACACATGCGGTTGCTGATTTTCGGCAGGATGTGGACATAAAGGAATAATTCAGTTACATTGTTAGACTTTAATGCTCAGCATTGCACACAGGAGAATCAGATTGGCATGCAACAAAAACGAGCCCAGTGTGAGGTATTGAACTATAGTGATTTCTGTGCAAGTCATCTGTTGTGTGCTATGGAGGCTCAGCCTCCAGTAGAATTGAAGAAATTCTAAATGAACTAGCCTATTTCCTACTGTGCATGAGTAACTTCTACCAGAAGCAGAAATTTCAAGGTGGACAAGATCATGTCATTAAAGAATTCTAATAGAATTCAGGGCTCTTGAGCATTCTCTACCACCCATTTTTGCATTTTATAGGAGCCTTGGAATCTGCTGTTAGCACTGGAGTGTTGTGATAGCTGAGGGTATTAAGCGACAGGATAAACCGAATTTTGAGAGCCCTGGGCTCCACGGTGAGAGGTACTTGTACTTGGCGGGACAGAGTAACCCATCTGAATGAGGTCCTGTGGCCCCTGCCACTACCGTGTTCTTGCCTGTGCCCTCCCCCAGCCGTGAATTAAAAATACATGTTTGGTTTTGTTTATTTTTAAAGACTGGGTAGTAGTCCTTCCTAAATGCTTTCCTGCTCTGTTTCCCACGTACCTGGTGACCTTTTGGCTGCTGTACGCCAGCATAGCTGATGGCTGCATTAGAAACAGAGGTTTGATGAAAGTATGTTTTTCGATTCCATCTCCCTGCTTGTACGACCTCTCCAGCCCCTGCGTGCCAGCCCCATGTGTACTGTCTCCTGCTGGAGCTACCCTGGGACATACCCTCTCCCTCCATGCCCCTGTGCTCCCACAGACGTGCGTGGCACATGTGCACACATGCACCTGGGATGTCATGTACATGTCACATAGCACCTCGATATTTTTCACTTGTGGTCCTTCCTCTGGGACCTGTTAATACCTACTATTCAGTGATGTGAATGTTCCTCGGTTTATATAATTTTCCCCCATCGGGGAGCATTCAGCTTGCCCCTGTCCTCCTGGGGTAGGGTTGCGTTAACCCTCCTGGGGAACATTTCTTCCCATGGAAGTGCTTTGACTGTTGCAGCCTCAGTGAACAGCCCCTGATACTCACCAGTGGACCCACAACCCTTTGGTTTGGGAATACACACTGGTGTATATGCACACAGAGTACACACTGGGGTTGCTTTTCAGCTGGCTATGCAAGCTGGCCTGCTCTGAGATAAAAGGGAGAGGGATAGTACGGTCCTCCTGGACTTTGCTGTATATACCTAAAAATACACCTAAAAATGCACTGAGTTAACAGTATGGTAGGGTGTGAGCAAATCTTGAGGAATCTGTGATGATACCAAACTGTTGATCGTCTTTAAAAGCAGATTGGAACTTTTACAGTTTACACATAATGGATTACTCCGTCTTAATGAAATAAGCGGAGCCACTAGGATAGGCCGGTTGGCCGTGTGGACACAATGGTCGGTTCAGATGAAAAGCTGGAAATTGTTTAATTGCTCACTAGCAGTTTATAACTTGCCTCTTGATTAATTAACTTGCTTCTTGAAGTCCTCTGGAACGCACATGTGAACACACACACGCAGCAGCAGCAGAAATTGGATTTTGGCTCCAGGGCTGGGTCTGTGGCACGATCTGCCTGGAGAAGCCGAGTCCTGGCTCGTCCCCGGCTGCGTGCAGGGAGAGCAGTGTTACGGATCACAAATGCCGTTGTTGTTCTCGCAAATACGTTGTTCTTCATGGCCATGTAGAAAGAAATCCATAAAGACGGATCTTAATAACACCGTCTCATGTAAATGGAGCTAGATTATAGGCGGCCCATTCAGTTCTCAGTGCAAGGTAAAATGAACCTGTTCGTGAAAACCACTGTTCTCTCCTGCACTCTTAGTTTCCAGAAACTGATAGTCCCATTAGCTGGATCTGCGACAGAACCTGGTACAGGAGGTCTTACCACTTTCAGATTTGATTCTGAGATTAACCATGACACATCCAAGTTCATGCAGTTTATGGTGTCTCCCCATAACTACTCTTCCAGGGATTCTGACACTTTAATACTATCTTGATGGTTTCCAGAACAGAGCTTTTGGAGTGCAGATCTGATTTCCTCTCCCCAAACTTAACTCAGTGGGGAGGAAAACCTGCACATTCCATGCAGGATTCCATTTAGCCCAAGCGCGTTGGGCCGTCATATAAGCAACAGTAGGTCAGGGATGGATGGCGGATACTTTGCCAAAAATAAGAATTGACCACTTAGGTGACAGTGTGGGTTCTGGCTCAGTTCAGCAGAGTCCAATTTTTGTAGTTCCTGGGGGAAAAGTAGCCTAGAAATAGCTCTTTGGGATGGGTGCCCCGGCAAGGAAAGGAGGGAGGTAAGAGCTTGAGGCTATAGACGAATTCGTCTGTCTTCAGTCCTCACAGAAGTCTCGAGTCTGCATGTTGACATGACTTCCACTCTTACGGCCCCACACCTAGATCACAACCCATACGGTCTCACAGTCTGGAAATTACCATTTAGGGCCTTCAGGACTTCATCTGGGAAGAGGTCAGGAAAATAGTTACTGCAGTTTGAGCAGAAAGTCCTCTTACATATTAGCTTGCGTTGCATGGGAAACTTGTTTTAGAAATAACCATTGGGACAGCTGCTTCGCGGCTCAGTCTTTCTCTGAGATGTGCTGTCAGGCTCAGAGAGAAGAATATTGAGCCTCAGGAACTATACTCCCCAAAGTACATGGTGGCCGTGAAGTTGAGCGCATTCTCCAGTTCACGATCGTGCAGTGGCCCACGGGCCCTCCGGCGGGGACCCTCCTCGTCAAGGCACAGCGTTGGTAGTGAACCGGAAAGGCAGGATGTGCACATGGAGCGGGGCTCAGAGACTCACCTTCTCACCCTGACACCCACCTGGTAAAACACCCAGATGTTCCAAGATCTGATGAGGGAAGACGGTTCCCAAAAAGAAGCGGCTTTTATCGCCTCAGGGAGAGATGATTCCTGATGTATGGCCTCCTGCGGCTTCAGTGTTCTCCCAGCAGCCTTGGTGGCCACGGTTGGCTTGTTTCTGAGTCCCCACCCTTGGGGTAGCGCCCCTCACTCATTTCCAGAACTTCTGTGCCACATCCACGCACCCAGCACTTCCCGGGATGGCACGGACCTCCAGTGTCCATGTCCTTTTCCATGAATCCCTGAAACATCCTTGCTATTCCCATGTTCCTCCGCCCAGACCACATTTCTCAGACTGCTTCCTGCACGCAGAAGTGTCTCAGGAATCAGTCTCCTGTGGACGATCCTGGTACAGTCACTGTACTGGACGAGTCCCCGAACCCAGAAACTGTGTGTGCTGCTTTCACGCTTTTAAAGAGAGCCAAGCTCGGTGTGGGAGGACAGGGACAGGTAGAACCTCGGTTCTCAGGATCCTCTGGAATTCTAGCCTCAGCTGGCCCGCTGACTTCCTGACGGGGGCAGCTGAGCTGTCCTGGTGGGGCCTCAGGACTGCGGCCCTGGTGTGCGTGGCCAGAGGGGAGACTGTATTTTTGTCCCTGAAAGCTATCGCGGCAAGTTCTAAGCTGATGAAGACTTTAGGAATTAGGAGAGCGTCTCTGTGGCAACTATACTGAGGGGAAAAAGTGTTCCGAGCATCCCTCTCTTGGTAACCTTTGACAGTTTGAAATAACTTTGAAGCTCTGTGTGGTTTGACAGTAAAATCTAGTAACGGAAACAGATCGTAAGTTTCTCTTACGATGTGAGCAACAGTCTTTTAAGAGTTCAGGGCTTTACAGTGCGCCTCAGTAAGACTTTGGGCCTTGTGGCCGTGTGGGGGTTCGTCTCTCAGTAGATGGAAAGCTCTTGGAAATCAGTTGCCTTCTTTCCGGACACTTATGTTTTCGGTACAAGTGAAATTAAATTACGTAGTCTAGAACAAGTAATTCTCTGGGTGTACGTTACTTTATTAAACTGATGAGAAAGCAAATGCAGGATATTAAATAATGATGATTTCTTACACAAACAGCCATCAGTGGCCTATGCGCACACCACACCGGGCCTACCTTCAGGCTGGGAAGAAAGAAAAGATGCTAAGGGACGCACATACTATGTCAATCATAACAATCGAACCACAACTTGGACTCGACCTATCGTGCAGGTACGCAGACCATCTACAACTACAGTCACAGGTCATAGAAGCCGAAATGCCTGCGAGCTCGCTGTTCCCGGGGTGAATGTGTTGTTCTAAAGGACCCATGTTTGGGAAGATGTTCTCAAAAAGAAAATGTGTGACTCTAAGCCTGATACTTGCCTGAGGGAGAATTTGATCCGCAGATCAGTCAGTCCATCCCCAGAGACGGTTTTAAAGTGGGGCGTGAGAGCCTGTCGCAGTGTGTAGCTTCTCTCCCAGCCCCCCTGTATTCCCCAGGCTGGTTCTTAACGCTGGGCTAGTGATTCATTTGTTTCCTTTGAATGCGTTCCTTCATCCGAGCCCCCATCATTAGGTTTAATCATTTCCTCCACGCTGGAAATCGGCCAGACCTCTTATTAGTGCTGGCTGCCTTGTTGTTTGGGTCCGCGCTCCCGATCACACGCACAGGGGGAGCCTCCCGCGAAGCTAACTTGTTTTTGCCTCCAAAATAGCTCGCCGAAGACGGTGCGTCCGGATCCGCCACAAACAGTAACAACCACCTAATCGAGCCTCAGATCCGCCGGCCCCGTAGCCTCAGCTCGCCGACCGTAACCTTATCTGCCCCGCTGGAGGTGAGAAGGCTGCCTCGTCACTCTGTCCCGGCACTGCTCGTTCTCCTTGCTCATCTCACTTGGGTTTGAGTTCTGCAGCCCCGGTCCCCTCTCTGGTCAGTCGTGGTGTCCGTGGTGCGGGGCGCCCTCGTGCAGGCTTCCCTCAGCCTGCCTTCGTGCTTCTCTGTGCCGCCCGGCTCGCACCCGTGGCCGCCCACCTGAGTCCCATTCTCATTCGGCTGCCGCCATGGGTCTTCGTGCTGGAAGGGGACGCCTCTCTTCCGAACTCGCTCCATTCTCCTTGTGTTTTGCTCTTGACTGCGTAAATAGTTCTCCCTCTCCGAGACCGATGCCTCCATTGCGTTTTCAAACACAGCTGTTGCTTTGATCATTTCTCTTTTTTTCCTTTCAAAATGTAGGGCCTGTCGCCCTACAGGCATCCGCGTTTCTGATGCACACTCGCATCTCGAAGCCGTGGCTGGGCATCTGCTTGTGCTCTTCTGTTTGTGTTGGTGCCTTCCCTTCACGGCACAAGTGTCCGAATTAGAGAAGCCAGAGAGTGAATGTGTGAAGTTCTGACCTTGACTGTGTCTTAGAGCTAGCCGTGGGCCCCATCCTGGGGCTCCCGGTGCTGACGACTGGGAGTGGATGTGATTGCTTCCCAGCTGGGGTATAAGCGCTGTGGGTGGCCCCTGTGCTAGTCTGACGGCTGTCTCCGTGGGTGCAGGGTCTTCTCTCTCTGCTCTCAAAACTGCCACCCCCTTCCTCATTAGACTGTGAGCTCATTAAGAGCAGGGGCACACATTCCTCTGCCCTCTGTAAGATTTCCATCGTGTTCACTACAGAACCATGTTTTGGGTGTGTACTGAGTAAGCCATCCAATGACCATGGCTGTAAGTACTTAATATTGTTGTGTGTTTAACCAGCCGAGAAACTTGGAAAGTTAGATTGGTTGAAAAGTAAATGGCTGACAGAAACAGGTTTCAGGAGCTTCTCTGTCGTGCCTGCAAAGAGGAGCGTTCCTTGTGTACCCAGGTTCATTTTGAGACCTCCGGAAGAGCCCCTGGTAAGCATTCTAATGCTCGTTATTATTCCTTAGGGTGCCAAGGACTCGCCCATTCGCCGGGCTGTGAAAGATACCCTTTCCAACCCACAGTCCCCACAGCCATCACCTTACAACTCCCCCAAACCACAACACAAAGTCACACAGAGCTTTCTGCCGCCCGGCTGGGAAATGAGGATAGCGCCCAACGGCCGGCCCTTCTTCATTGACCATAACACAAAGACTACAACGTGGGTAAGGCTGCTGCTTTTATTTGGTTTCATTTTCGTCGTGAGGTCTGCCATTGAGTCCAGGATTTCCTTACTCAGGAGCCCTGTTTCTTGGAACATTCTCTGACCCTGAAACATGGCCCCAAGGGGACCTCTTCAGTCTGCGTCTGGACGCGGCTTGGCAGGGCCGGTGGGGGTGGGGGCGGCGAGGAGGGGGCTTCTGGGCATAGGTTTGTGGCTGCCTCTGGGATTGGCGCCAGGGTGGGCGCCATTCCTTCATAGGACTCCTGGAAGGTTCTAGTCTTGACAATTTACCACAGTGGGGAGAAAGGTGTGGTGCTCCCCAGGGCCAGGAATTTGATGTCATGGCTTCATTTCCCATGATCCTCTAATTTTAATCAGTTCTAATCTTTTTTTAATCATTTCTCCTCATCAGTTTTTTTTCTGCATTTCTGTTGACACGATCACCTTTATTTGATGTGTCCTTTTGGTCTTCACTGTTCACGTCACATTCATGTTTTATACTCCTGTGCTCTGTCTCATTCCTTTAATTGGGTGTTAAGAGATGTACCAAGGACTTCGGTTGTAAATTTGATAGATCTTTCTGGTGAAGGTTTTGTCAAAACTTATTTCTTCTGACCCTTTTGCTCTGTGCCCCTGAATGTGCCCCTGAATCCTGCAGGAGAAACAATCTATTGGATTAATGAACACGATCAGATGAATCAGAGGTGCCCATGCATATCTCTATATGCCTCGGTCCATCTTTCATTCCTGAGCTGAATTCGTGATGTCTTATTTAACGTAGCATGTAGGTCCTTTTTAGAAGTCGGTGGTGTGTTTCTGCTCTGTTGGTCTCTAGACCTATGATTAAACCGCACTTGGTTTTCTTGTTTCTGTTTCTGATGCTACAGGAAGTGCTGCTTTCCTTCCTGTCCCTTGTATCCCTGCCTAATTCTCCGGGTACAGAAGTTAAGTCTGTCCTTCTGTCTGTCATCTGTGCCGGCTGAGTTTGGGAGATGGTTGCTGGCCCAGCCATGTGGTCTTACGCTTCCAGTGAACACATGTAAATTCCCACTTCCAGTGAAGGCACCAAGTGTTCTGTACAGTTGATAGAATAGTAGTGTTGTGTTAGGAAAGAGGCCTGGACCAAAGTGGCCAGTCACTCACGCTTGGCCCATGGTGTCGGTTCACTTAGTCCCTAAAGGGTTCACACTCTAACATCCGGTGGCTCGTGACGCAGCGCATCTCCCCAAGGACGTCCTCTGCCTTTGGGGCAGGACCGTGCCTTTCATGGCGGGTTATCCAGCGTGCTTGGCTCCTGCCTCTGAAGGCTAACAGCCGCCGTTCCTCCCCCACCCCCTGCCGCAGGGATAACCAAAAATGCCACCACACGTTCTAAACAGTCCTTACCGAGACCCACTCTCAAAGTTCTTCCTCTTTGGAGGTAAGGGGAATTCATCATGGAGATCTGGTGACATTTCATTTAACGAATTCACAACCGTTCCCAAGGCCCTTGCTAGCGTGTCACTCTGTCCGAAGTGCCTTTTCGGCCAGAGATAATACGACAGGATTGTGGGCAAGTTGAGAATGAACGATAGGCCGCTCTTTGGAAAAGACAGTCATAGAGAGAGGTTTTTAGGCCTTTCTTTCCCTGGCGGGTGTGGAACCTGCGGCTGTCAGGCTGTGCTTGCCAGCCCAGAGCCAGAAACGGGAGCTCCAGACGTAGGGTGGGTGTCGTCGGAGCAGATGGAGGTGCCAGTGTCCGGGGGCCGCTGTGGCTCCCCTCCCCCTCCCCCAAGCTGCAGGTGGAGGCATTCGAATGAGCTTAGCAGTCCATCTCCGAACCTTCTCGCCATTGTTCACGCCACAAGTGCCATGGAATTACAGCTGGCCAGGGTTTCTGTCAAACCTCCACACCAGCTTTGTTGCCTGCATCACTGCTGAACGAACCCTAGGTTGAATTTCCCGTTGCCCCTTTCCGCCCAGATCCTTGCTGTTGACTTATGTACTCATTTAACATTTTAATGTGTGTTAAACCAGTGTGTTGTTGCTGCTGCTGCTGTTGAAAATCCTCGGGGTAACAACTGGGAAGTCCTCCAGTGCCTCCCCTTCTCCACTCAGAGGTGCTGGGCCAACAATGTCACCCGTTCTAGAAAAGGCCTGTACAGAGTGCTCTCTGTGGAAGGCACCCTCTCACCTGCCTCTCTGTTTCGATGAAAGATGGAGGGAAGGGTAAAAGACGGTTTTCAGCTTAGAATCTGTTTGGAGTTGGTTGGGGTGTGTATGTGTGTGTGTGTGTGTTTTAAGAGAACAGCATAGCTATTCTTGGAAGGTGAGCTTTATAATGGAAACAGGAAGAGAAACTGGTAGGACAGGTTGGGAATTTCGAGAGCACTGGTCCTGCCTCAGGGACCTGCTTGTAGGTCTTGCTTCCTGCATGTAGCCAGCAGCACGAAAAGATGCAGGCCGACGTGTCCCCTGGTATACGCTGATAGGGGCAGATTCCTTTTGAAGTCTATTTATAAAACACAGCCTTTCACACACCAGGGCAACGCAGGCCGGGTGCCAGCGGTCTGTCCCCTCCTGGGTCCGCAGGGCCAAGGATGCGTGCTGGAGGCCACCAAGTGCCTGAAGGCAGATGACACAAGGCCCTCAGGTTGCCCATTCTGCTAAGGAAGCAGCTGGAAGTGTGTGTATCTAAGACTGTATTTATGTCTTCTGGAGGACAGAGCATTGGCTGCTTTTTGTAGCGAGAGAGCATGTACCTTCAGTAAATGGCAGGTTTTGTGCCTGGGTCCAACCTAATAAACCTCACTGTGGCCTAGGCATGGTTGTTGACTTCTCCTAGGAAGGAAAAATCATAGCTGTTTATTTGACCCAGCCAGCATTCCCATATTTTATGTATTTCTAAACTCTGCTAGGAATGTTCCCCCCTCCTTTTTTAAGATGTTGATCTTTGCCTTCTGTTCAAAAAGTTCTCCAGCCGTATTGAGGGAAGCAGTTGTGAAATGGTGCAAGAATGTTCTCATGGTGCTTGAGGACAGGGAGAAACCCCTCATGGGTTTTGCGTATTTTGCTCATTTATATTCATTTTTATTTTTGTTGTTGGAAACGTCTTTAGTATTCCCGCTGGTTGTCACCCCTGATGTTGTCAGGAGTCCTGTGGGGTCTTGGCTGCCTTCACCTGCTCCACCAGCTTGGGGGCCAGTGGTTCACGGGACTCACTGTGTGGGGTGGGCTCAGTAGCGCCCTCTAGGTTGAGCCTGTGGAGCTTGGTGGAAGGCGGGTGCTGCCATTGTTTTGACTTCTGGTGGTATAATAAAATAATAGAACCCCAAGGGCCTCCAGGCCAGGCCATTTTAGCAGACCTGTAAAATTGAGTTTTCTGCTTCATGCTTCACATCCTCACACCCCCGCACTTTTCTGTAACTTCACCTGCTGCTTTCTGTTTGAGTGTCCTTGAAATCACCAGCTTTTTACTGACTGTCTCTCACAGTAGCCTGTGTGTGTGAGTGCGGCATGGCTGGGGTTGCATGCGGCATCCGGGAGCTAGCGTGGTCAGCAGCTGGGAGGGGGGCGCCCAGGGGGCCCTGTGGTGGGCATCCCCGGCCCCAGCTCAGAGCTGGCTCTCAGTGGGTGCTCCCAAGTTTTTCCTCTGTCCACAGTCAACCTGTCAAAAAGTTTACCCCAATTTCCAGCTTCTTGGACCTTACAAATCCAGGATCTTACTGTGTCTGTTTACTGTTTATGTTCCAGTATACAGCAGAATACGGGACCGATTTCATGCCTTTCATTACCCTTTAAAAAGGGTGTCAGTGCGGGGCGCCTGGGTGGCTCAGTGAGTTAAAGCCTCTGCCTTCAGCTCAGGTCGTGATCCCAGGGTCCTGGGATCGAGCCCCACATCAGGATCTCTGCCTGCCTCTCTGTCAAATAAATAAATAAAATCTTTAAAAAAAAAAAAAAAAAAAAAGGATCAGTGAGGTTCAGGGTCAATAGCCATTGTAAACTCCTGACACAATTTACTTCTTCAGTTAGTAGTTTGCTCTAGTGAATAGAAAGTCAGGGTTGGCTTTTTTGGGGTTTGTTGTTTTTTTTTTTTTTTAATAGACTTTGCCAGTTCTGAAAATCTGTCACTTTGTTATAATCCAGTGATACTAACAGCTTCCACTGTTGAATTGGGAAATTTTTTGAACAGCTCTCTCGGAGTATGTAACTTATGTGTCCTACAGTTCACCTGTTTAAAATACACAAGTGAGTGGTTTTTAGACCATTAAATAAATATGTGTGACCCTTACTGTAATCAGTTTGAGGGCATTTTCATACCCATCAGCTGTCACAAAGTGATTTTTATTATTTTCCAAGGTTTATACCAGTTACTTCATTTTCTTGTTGCCTTGGGAAAGTGGTGAGGCGGAAAACCTTTTAGTGACTTGACAGCAACGGAGGCTTTTATGTAATTGAAATAAAGTGATTTTTTTAGGTTTCCTTTTGTTGTTTTTTTAATCTCAGGCTTATTTGATTGACAGTGTGCTATACGGAATTGTACCATTTGTTTCCTAATCTTCTGAGTTTAAAGCATGAATTCTCTGAAGTTCATTGCACTTTGTTGGGTCTGTGTTCATGAGAGAGCGCTCCCAGACTCTGGGTGAGGGCTTTCGGGCAAGTTCTCCTGGTCTCGGCAGCTCGGTGTCCTCATCTAAAGGAGCAGAGATCATGTGTGCGCAGCCTCCAGATCGACACCTGCCTGTGCTTTGTCCTTTATAAAGCATGACCCAAGATGCCAGAGCACAGTTTTCTCTTTTGTTGTGTTGTTTTTGGTTTTGGGTTTTTTTTTTCCTCTTTCGTTGGTTCTTTGTAATATCTTATGAGCCATATCCCTTAAGAGAAATCTTTGGCAAACTTTTAAGTATTGAGACATAAATGAGAATCTCATTTACAGGACCCCATCAGGAATCTCAGTAAAGTTCTCCAGTTAGGGGTAGGAGGTATTACGTGATGAGGTCACAGAACTCTGGCCAGGACACGACTTGACCCTCAGATCAGAGTCACAGATCAGGGAGTAGAAGGGCACAGTAGGAAGCTCGGGACCGATGGGAAGGCTGGCTGCCCTCACCCGCAGCTCAGTAGCCAAGAGAGATGGTGGTACGCACCACCATCCCCACCCCCTCTGCCCAGGAGAGCCTCATCTACACCGGCCCCCTCCATTCTGGTTTCCATAGTAACCTCCCTCCTGGGACTCTCTTCCTCTTCACCTGCTAGAGGTCTTATGGAAAACACTTCATCTTTAATTGAAATATCCTCACTGTTCTGCTTTCACCAAGGACAAGGAGGAGAATAAAATCTTTCTTGAGAGCTGGTCAACCAGCCTTCCTATACAAAGAGAAGACCCCTCTTCCCCAGGGCAGGTAGGCGAGTGGCTCCATGCCCTTGGACCGCCTGCTCCAGAAGGGGAGGAGCCAGTGCCATCACACACAGAGTCCCTCGTAACGTCCTCTGCCTTTGACGTTTTTTCTTGCAGGAAGATCCACGCCTGAAATTTCCAGTACACATGCGGTCAAAGGCATCTTTAAACCCCAATGACCTCGGCCCTCTTCCTGTGAGTACGCTGGAGACACGCGGACTAGTCTCAAAGTGTTTATCCATTCATCTGCGCCATGTTGATGGAGAGACCCTGTGGGCCTTCTCTTTCTCCAGGCATTTTTAGGTCTCTTTGGTCTGTAATCGCTTCATAGAATTGGGTGCATGGCCGAATTCCAAAAGCACATTCAGTCAGTGCCCTGTGCTTGTGAAAGAGGTTTCTGAATGTGAGCGGCTCAGGGAAAGCGGACCCTGGACCTAGAATGTAAGAGGCGGTCTCTACACGTGACAGGTCAGGCCGCCCGCATCCATTTTCTCACTTTGCAACCGCTAGGTGCCATCCGTCCTCTAATGCAGGCACTGGAACAGAAATATTGAAAATGGGGAGACAAAGGAAGTAATCACCGACGGTTTCTGTAAATCATTAGCCTGCAGATATATGTTAAGTTTTTCTCTCCTGTTGAGGGCTGTCTATAAAATTTAATTTCTTTGATGGTTGATTGTCTCGGAGGGGCCCAAGTGGGCGTTGAGCTCTGTTTACTCCATGGTAGGCTGGATTGAAACTTCACCCACTACTTTCTCAGCCTCCCCCCGTCCGCAGTCAAAAAGCCGTACGAGGGCAGGAAGGTGGGGAGACGCGAGGCTCCCGTAGACCAGGCGGTGCTCGGAGTTCTCGGGGGGATTTTCCTCTCTGTTGCCTGGTCTGTGGTCTGTGGCGGCACAGCTTAAATCTAGAAAGGTTAGGGTTCAGTCTTCGTTCCTCGGGCTTTACACAAAGATCCCTCCCTCTCCAGAACCGTCTGGTTCCTGGGTTGAGGTGGAAAGAGGCTGGAGAGAGCCAGAGACCGAGATCAGATACGAAAGATCGCGGGTTGTCGTCCCGTGTCGGATCCCTGAGTTGCAATAGCAAGTAGGCACCGTTCGGATAATGAGGGCATTCCGGCCTTCCATCGGGAAGAAATACCCAAATCTATTTCCTGAGTCCAGAGAGAGAGAGAGAGAGAGAGCACCAGGGAATCTCAGCGGTGGGTCCCTCAGCCACGCGGTGACAGGACTAAAGCCTCCGGCTCTGGCATGTTTAAGTCAACCTCCCTCCTCCCTTCGAGCTACTCAGTCCTAAACTCGGCTGTTCCATGGAACCCCGCAGTCGCTCTTGGAAGCTTTTGGCAGAGCAGGCCCTGCTTCCTGGTCTGCCCACAGCGCGTGAGGGCGCCGGAGGCTGGCAGACGCGTGATACAGCGTGTTGATAGATGTTGTCGGGTTAACGGGAGATGTTTGTGGTTTGTTCTTAACCTGACAACGTGCCCTAGAAGAGAAGAGCCAGAAAGTGTCCTTGGAGTGTTTAAATTTAGCCATTGAGATCGATTGATTGATTTGCGTATTTATTTATTTATTATTTATTTATTTATTTATTTATTTATTTATTGGAACTGTTAGCTAATGGTTGTATATTTTCTTTCTCTCTCTCTCTCTCTACTACCAGCCTGGTTGGGAAGAAAGAATTCACTTGGATGGCCGAACATTTTATATCGACCACAGTAAGTAGGCTCTTTCATGGGCTCAGGCATGGCAGGTGGAGGGACGGGGGAGACAGGGAATCATTCACAGATTATAGTGAAAGGCTTGTCATTTTACTCTTTGTCCAGGCAGCCAGGTGTTCTGTGGCGAGAATGAGCCCAGAGAGTCAGTGCCGTCGTACGGTACTGTGCATTCCTCCCAAGTTTGCTTGAAAGGAGCCCATCAAGCTTTTACCTGATTTGATCTTGTGACCTATTAACTTTTTTTTTTTTTTTGTCCCATTAAAAAAATATTTTGGGTCGATAACCCCTTGATCTCTGCTTTTAATAAATACACTCTAGTAATAGAAAATAAGGTTAGAAGTAATAATGGAGTCAAAAATCAATGTGTGAGACAATGTGTGTCTTCGACACTACCATCAAAAGTCTACGGCAAGAAGCCCGTTCTGACTTATTTTCTATTCATAGCATGTTCCTTTGCACCCAACACACTAATCTATATGTAGTTCGTATCTTGAAATTACAGTTGCTCCAGCACCTGTGAATAAATGTGCGGTTTCTCATTTCAACTAAAAATTAAAATAATAAAGGTTTCACTTTTAGCCAGTGTTGTTTTGGGTTTTTGTGTTTAAGGCCACGTGTCCTCCATGGTAACATACTTGTATATCCCCAGAACTTCTGGAAAATGTGTATGTAAGAGAAGTCTTCAGTTCTGTTGAGAGGCATGTGCAGCTGGTCGGATTTTGTCCTTTGTTTTCATTTGGTTCCTAAAGATCAGTGAGTCGGCCCCAGGTTTCTCCAGCCTCACATTCTCTTAAGTAATCAAAAGTCCCCCGGGGAGCCGGTGGCTGGAGAGTCGGACCACGGATGTCCTCATGAGCTTGACAGACTTTGTAAATTAAGGAGCCCAGCAGTCGAGAATTAAACCAGGAGTAGAATTCCTATGGCTATTGAGAGAATGGGCTACCTTTGGTTAAAATTCAGTAATTCAAGGTACATAGGCTTAGTTTTGTCTTTGACCAATAAAAGCACTAAGGGTTTGCCTGCTTTCCAGACTTTTACAGTGAGCCTAAAATTGCTACATTAAATGCTGTAAAACGTGTGTACTGCCACTTTTTTCTCTCATATGCTGTTTGTTATAATTCTACTCCTAACATAATTTGTTAAAAGAAGAGAGGGGACACACTCTTTTTTCCACAAAGAACAAAAAACAAATCCTCTTTTAGTTTTAATGCTTTTCAATTTCAGTTTTCAAAGGTAGGTACGAATGATAGGATCTTTTTCTTAAAATCTTAACCAGTAGCCTAACCTTGGTCTGCTACACACAGAATATTTCTCACAGCATCGTGGCCATGTCTGGCTGGTGATCTGACATTCAGGTCAACCTGAAAAGAGTCTTATGAATGTTCTTAATGCCAGGGCCCCCGAACAAGAAAAACTCTATTGCAAAAGTCCATCCTAGTGTACATGAGAAAGAATAAAGATCATAGACTATTTTCCTAGTGCTATGCATAGACTAGTATAATACAGAGTAGATGCTTAATAAACAGTGACTTGAAGCTAATTCACGGAGGGTCCGTGGTGAAGGCATGAGGCAGGTGACGTCCTTGTTGGGAAAGTGGAGAGAACTCGCCTTGGGGAAGCAGCAGCCAGTCTACCCCTGCTTCTGTTCGTTGGGAGGCAGGAGAGGGTAGTTTTGTTGAATGTCTGGGCTGTTCCTTCTTCCTAATCAGTCCAGCAGTCCCTCCGAGCACTCAGCTCACTCCCTTCCCACTCCCCTTGCCAGAACAGACCACCTGTCGGAGGCTCCTCTTTGCTCCCGGGGATGGTGTAAACCACATACAGTGCCTGGTTGATCTGAGCTACAAAAGGTGGTATTTTCAGTCCTTTACATGGAGGTTAAAGTTTGCCTTTGTTCTCTACCCTTCTAAAAGGGTCTCTGAACCAGAGAATAGTGGAAATTAGGTAAGCAAAAACCACAAAAGAGCAAAGATTGGTTTAGGATCACCTCGTTTGCTGTTGATGCCGCGTTTCTGCCGTTTTTCTCCCTGGTTTGTCAAGGTTTACTCAGTGGAAACCTGTAAAGGGGTACATGTCAGTGAAACAGTTAACTTCATGTGCTGCTTCACCAAAACCCGGCCTGTGAAAAGCACAGAATACGTGTCTTTTTAAGAAGCTCTATCAGGCTGACAGGTGCGCTCCAGAATGCCTTTCCTCCTCACCTGGTAGGTGATGTTTTAAGAATGCCTTTACCTTCCAGATGAGCCCTCTCCTTCCAAGCAGTTTCCCCGCATCGGATTTCTTGAAAAATTCCGCATCTCCCTTTGCTGTCCTGCCGCGTGCAGGGCAGAAGCCAAGCCCTCCCCGCGCGCGGCCTTCTCCTGTGCCGCCTGTTGTCTCGGGACAGATGCAGAGTCGTCCTGTCTCCATCGTCACCGGCACACAGGACGGCACACGAAGGACAAAGACATCAGCGCCTTTGTCCTTTAAGCAATGAGGCTATCTATTTTTGCTTCATAAACTCTTGAGAAGTCAGACATTTTCAGGATTAGAAATAACCATCTTAAAGACATCATTTCAGAAGAGCTAAAGTATTGCCATTTATCAGATAGCTCCTGTCTTGAGCCTGGGGTAAAAGGTTAAGGGAAGATCTTGAACTGAATCACTGCCTCTCTTAGGGGTCGTGTGGTTCTTCTTAAAGACCAGGGATGCCCTTCGTCTGCCCTTCGTCTCAGTCCGTGGCCATAGATGTCTGAGACACAAAGCTAAAAGAGAAAAGAGAATTCCAGTAAGGCTATAAAATCCTATTTTCATCTTTCTTGCCAGCAGTCTTAGCAGACCTGTTAACAATAGCTAAATGAACTGAGTTTGTCATTCTTCTTCATTCTTGTCCCTTTATTTCAAATACAATGACGACAAAAAGCAAGTTTACATTCAGAAGTTCTGGAAAATGAATAAACAGCCACTTCACATTCCTGTCCTATATTGACAATACTTAGCTGTAAATCAATCTACATGGTCACCACATAGAAACTTGGGAGCCCCAGGAAACATTTGCAGTGTTGGGTAGAGGAGTGAACCAGCTTTGAAAAAGCAGAACAAGTAAAGACCACACTCACTTGCCACGTGGCCCGGTGCCTGGGCCGGGGGGGGGTGGGGTGCTGGCTGCGGGAGGGCCTTAGATGAGTTTTCGGATGGATCCTAAGTGATGAGTCATATTTATCCAGGAAAGCCCGGTGGAGAGTGAGCCCCAGAGGGAGAAAACAGGCAGGTGTAGGAAGGTGTGTGGACTGGGCCACAGTCCAAGCACTGTGGTGGAGCGGCAAGTGGCCAGGGCTCCGTGGAGGCACGTGGGTCCAGTCCACGGGTGTCCACCAAGGGTGGGAACATGGGTCCCTTCCACTGGCAGGAGGGAGGCCCTAAGGATTTTCCTGGAGGGCACTGAAAATGGTCAGATTTGTTCTTTAGAAAGATCCTTATGGCAGAACTACAGAGGAAGGCTCAAATTGGGCTGAGTGAGCCCGAGGCCGGGGAACCATAGGGCAGAGTCCATGGAAGCGATGCACCCTCCAGAAAGCAGCTTTCTCAGTGGGATGGGGGCCACAGCTTGGCAAGCACCAGAGGAGGATGGCAAGGGAGGATAGGGATGGGGCCAGTGCCAGGTTTGAGCAGTGAGTGTGCCCTGGTGCTGGCATTTGGGAGTACGGGAGGAACAGGTTTTGTTTCTGGAGGATTATGAGTTTGGTTTTGGTCAAGTTGGATTTGAGGTTGCCGTGGGAAATGGGGACACACATGTCAAGGGTAGATCTGGATAGACTGTGGGAGGCACCATGTGTAGGTCGTCATTAGTTAAATTCAGCTTTGACCCAGGTAGCTAGGTGATAGGACTATGGTCCAGGGAGCTGTCACTCAGCTGTGGTCTCTTTATTTGGTTTTCTATCATTATCACAATGGCAACTTTTACTTTCCAGATTTCTTATGCATGAGGTGTAAGGGACTCAAAATGCCTTTTGCTTCCATCAAAGTTCTTTAAAACCATTGAAATGTCTCACGTACGTTTCCTGCCAACATGAATCTAGAATGCTGTGCTTCAGCAGTTGGATTTTAAAACTTGACCTCTACTTTCACGAAAATAATCAGAATACCAGATTTGGAGAAATTCCTGCTATGGTCATTAAAACCAGATTTTTTGCTTATTCTTATCCGTCTGTTTACATATCCATGTAGGAAATGAGCAGAATCAGTATTTCTTTTAAAGATTTTATTTATTTATTTGACAGAGATCACAAGCAGGCAGAGAGGCAGGCAGCGAGAGAGAGGGGGAAGCAGGCTCCCCGCCGAGCAGAGAGCCCAATGCGGGGCTCGATCCCAGGACCCTGGGATCATGACCTGAGCCGAAGGCAGAGGCTTTAACCCACTGAGCCACCCAGGCGCCCCAGAATCAATATTTTTACTTTCCTTTTTTTTTTCTTTTTTTTTTTTTTTTTACCAGCTTAGATTCCCTGAAGCCCCAGAGAGAACCCATTGTCCCCCAGTCTTCCCTCCCCATACATATCATGCGAATCCGTCCCTGCCTCCCGCACACACCACAGTCCCGTAGCACAGTCAGAAAACCCACGTGATTTGGGGCACCATGTCACCATACCCCTGGAGTAATTGCATAGGTGCCGTTGAACAGTCTTGCTGACACTGACTCATTTAGAAGAAGGAAACCCACTTCTTGCCAACGTGACCGAAAGGGAAACCTTTCTCTGTCCTCTTCATTGGCTCTATCTGATGCTCATTGTTTTGGACTCCTCAGCTGCTCTGACTTTTGCGTGCACATGAGTGACATGAGTAATGGATTATTCGTTTGTCCAATGTAGGATTCTTAGTTGAAAGCAGTTTGCCAACACTGTAAGCAAAGAAAAAAATACTTGAAATGAGAAAAATCGTGTGTGTGTATCTGTGTGTGTTACCTTTTTAGGGACTAAGACTTGTGCCTTTTTTCAGTTCAAGGGAGATCAAGATCAAGTTATAAACCCTTGAAAGAACAGGGGTTTATAATTGAAATTTTGGCAGGTTTTCTTGCCAAAAACAGTGTGAATAGATGGTTTGGCTTTAGTCGTGCATTTTTGATGGAGTGTTGTTAACTAAACAGTATTGGGGGAGGGGCTGCCATATAGACTAGGTGCTCTTCTAACCCTGACATGCTAAGTTACTCATTTTGGGGGACAGCTTTTGAAAAACCCAGAAATAATTCTTTTTAAAACCTTTTTGACACAGAATAGATTGGAAATACTGATTTTTTTTTTTTTAACACTAATTTTCAGATAGCAAAATTACTCAGTGGGAAGACCCAAGACTGCAGAATCCAGCGATTACTGGTCCGGTCAGTATTCTCAAGTTTTCACTCTTCGGTGTAATATTTGGGTTGCATCTAAGCACGTATTTCTGGAATATTACCGCTTAAACCCAGTGCCAGGGGCCTGGTGTAGTTGGCTAGTTCAGAATCGCCCTCATCTCCTCCTCACTTGAATTCCCGGGTGGGATCCAACTGCATTTGCCTTTTCGAAGGGCTTTCACTAGAAAGGAAAAGAAAGTGCTTGGCTAATGGTAACAAAACTAAACGTTTTCTTTCCACGTTTGTAAAGTGGTGGATTAAAGGTCCAACAATTAAAATGTTCTCTCTTTTTATACAAAGCCAAGCCCTGTATCTATAGCATTCTGTCCTTTCTTTTGGCCAAGGGTGGTAAATGCATGCTAACAAATTTAAGCTGTATTCTGACTCTCTTCCAGCGTGGGACGTCTGGAAAAGTTTGGGTGAGGTTGTAGCCAACCTCTGGAGCTGGCAGAGTTAAGAACTCCTGTCTCTGCTGACCCACTCAGTTCCTCGCAGCCCCCACGTAGACGCCGGGTGCAGAAGGAAGCTAGGTAGAGCGCCCTCCTAAAGTCCTGCCACGCACTGTGTTCATAAGGACTTGGTACCGAACACCACGTGGGTCACGGTCACCGGCAGGGAATGGACCAGCATCTCTGGCCACTGTTTATATGAGTGTGGGGAGCTAATTTGGAATTACAGGAAACGTGTGGCATCAGCAAAGCATTGCAGACTTGGGAATCCGCTAAAAACTGGAGGAGGAGCAAAAGGAAAGAAAGCATATTGAATGCTGAGCTAAGAGGCCGTTAGGTATTTTTAAAATACTGTTTTTGTGGCTTTAATCTGATTCCATTCAAACTAGGTTCTCAGTTAACAAAGGTAAGTCCATTTGAAAACGTGAAAGGTAATGCCATGCAAACGTACCTTTGGTATTTGACATCCTCTTAGTTTAAATTGTTGGATTTGTTTATTGGCTTTGTTCAGCTCCTTTGCTACTGTGTAACACCAAGTGCCCAATCATACCTCAGTTAAAACAGCTGCTTTTTATGTGACTTCAACACCTGGCTTACTACCATGGCTTCCTTTTGATACATTCACAGTCACGATAAGGTGTTAGAGTCGTGTTTTCTCTTCTACATCCTGACAAACAAGGTATTCAGGAATCAGTGCGGTTTTCAAGTGACAGAGGACTTCTGACAATTCTGAAGCCTTTGGAAATATCTCTATTTCTTAACTGGTCATCTACCTCAAACACTGTTAGTTCTTACTGGTGTTGAAAATTATTTAGCATCATATATCCAAGTAAATTTGACCCAAAGAAGGATCCTTTTTTTTTTTAACTAACAAAAGAGCCTTGCTTTATTCTTTCATTAGTAATAGGGATACTTCTTTCAGGAAGAGCATGTATGTTTAGGTAATTATCAACTTAATACAGACAGCTGGCTTTTGTTGTCATTTAGTTCTGAATATTTGGTAATTTCCATGATTTCTTTCTCTCCTTGACTTACAAGTTATTTAGAATGTGCTTTTCGTTTTAAGAGTATGGAAGGGTTTTTGCCTATCCATTCCTTACTAATTTTCCAATTTTACTGCATTGTGGTCAGAGAATATTATCTATGGAATATTGATTACCAGATATTTGAAACTTCCTTGGCAGCTTGGCCATTTTTTATAAATGTTCCTTTTGTGTTTGAAAAGAATGTGTATTCTGTCTTTGTTGGGTATAGAGTTCTTTACATGTCCATTAAATCAAGCATACAGTGTTCAAATTATCCATTTCCATCACTGCTTTTTTTTTCCCCTGGCTGTTCCGTCTAACCAAGACTTTAGTGTCGGACTCTCCGATGGCAAGCATGGCTTTTATCAGTCAATTACATTCACTTTCTCTTCTTTAGTATTTCCCTGGTATGTCTTTTCTCCCACTCAATTACCTGTATTTTTCCCCTTTCCTTACCTTCTGTTAGGTTGATGAAGTACCCTTTATTTCCTTTCGTTTTCTATACTTGCTTTGAAGTTGTATTTCCTGTTTCTGTGCTTCCGGTGCTTACATTAAAGTTTTCAGTCAACGTACTTCATGTCAAAAGTAATAGCTCTGTACTCGCCTCCTGAGCAACGTGGGACTTGAGGGAACTCTCATGCCATTCTTCCCACTCACTCTCCATTGTTCGGCAACATTTTAAAACTTTCCAAAGAGCCATTGATATTTTACCTGTTTCCACAACAGATAAGTGCTTATTTCCTTCCTGTGTGTGTAGGCAGATTTCTCTACCCTCATTGGTTCTTAGACCTGCTGTTTAAACACCAGGTTATCCTCCAAATGAAGCATGGTTCCTGGTTCTCAAGAGTGTTGTCTACAGATCAGCAGCATCAGAATCATCTGGAAACTTCTTAGCAGAGCAACCAGGGGTGTCCCAGCACAGGCCTACTGAAAGTCAGCGAGGTCTGTGTGTGAACACCCCCTCCCACGGTTGGTCTGCCGCTCAGGCAGCACTGTCTGAGAGTGGGAAGCTCTTTGTCTGAAGGGAGGGCTTATCTCACCTCTCCGTTAAATGTTAGTTTAGCTCTAGAAGCCTTGGCTAACAGTTGTTTTCCTAAAACTTTGGAGTTCTTTCTTGTTTTCCGACCTCCACAACTGTTGAGAAGCTTGTTGAATGTCATTTTTTTGGTGGGTAAATCTTTCTTTTCTCTGGCAATTTTGAATTTTCTCTTCAACTTTGGCACTGTATCGTTTTGCTCTCGTGAACCTAAATGTGGATTTCTTTATATTGATTCTGCTTTGGACTCACTGTAATTCAATATGAGGACCCTGTCTTCCCTCCATTCTAGAAGATTCTCAGAAGTTATTTCTCACATACTGTATCTTTGCCATTCTTCCTGGTTATCTGTTTTCATAACAACTCCTGGGTATGTGATTCACCTTTACCTCCTGTCTTCCTACTCTCCTAGCTTTCCTGTTTTCCATCTCTCTCTCTATCTCTCTCTCTCTCCTTCTCTCCCTCTCCCCTTCCACCCCCAGTATCTATCTCATTGCTGTATTCTGGGCTCAGTTCTCCCAGCTGATTCTTTCTTACTAAGCTTTTTATAACCTACCCTTTACCAGTTCATTGTATCTATTACTTCATTAACCGTGTTTAATTACTCATCATTCTATTGGGTCTTCTTAAATTTGCTTGGTCTTTTCAGTTACTGTTATTCTGTCATGCTCTTTCATTTTTTATTTTCTTTTTTAATTCATACATAGCTCTCTGATCATTCTTAAAATGCTTATTTCGTATTCCCTTTCGGATTATTCTGTTATCTCTGAAATCCCCCACATGTCGTGTCTGTAGACTCTCCGTAGTAGTAGTACAGTTTAGTTCAGTTTCTAACCAGTTTCGGTTTATAATTTGTGTGTGTGCGCTCATCTTTTTTTTTTTTTCTTTTTTTCTTTTCCTTTTTTTTCCGCCCCCCATGAGGCACTTATAAGACCTGGCCTGTGTTTACCGTGAACTCTTAGCTTGGGATCATGCAGACCCAGTTACTAGAACTGTGGACTTCATACCCACTTTGGTGTAGGCTTAGAGTATGACTGTATTACAGGTCTGTTTCTTTTTGTTTTTCTCTCGTTTGTGGTCCTGGACAGAAGGTAAGCTTCCTTACAACTTTCCTGGGCTGGCGGGTAGTTTTCTTGTCCCCATGTCATATGGAGGTTTTAAGCAGGGAACTCTATTCTTACTCCCTAGGTCGTGCAGACTGTAGGCCAACTTCTGTGCCCCCCACCCCCCGCTCCCGTCCCCGTGTAAGGATTAAAATCCCAGCTCAAACACCAAGTCTAGGTCCAATGCCCACTTCTTTAATTTTAAGTCTTTCTGCTTATCTGGAACCTCGAGTTTCTCTTTTCCCTCAAGTTTAAAAAAAAATACCCAGTTTCGGGGGGCAGGGTGCCTTCCTGTGGCGGCCAGCGCAGCATTACTGTAAGCTAGTATGCTCTCCGTGTTCCAGGCATCACCAGTGCAAGTGTTAAGTGCTGTCCGTGCTTGCTGCTCTTATGAATACTCTCATGTTTGTGTCACGCTTTGTACTTTGCTGAGAACTTCATAATCAGCCGCTTTGACAATTCAGAGCAGGTTCCCTCTGGGAGATAGGGAAGACGATGCTGTGCCCAGTTTGTCGGCAGCTCAGAAAATTAATTGTGTCGCCCTAAGTTCCAGCAAATGCCAAAAGTGGAAGTCGTGCGACAGGTGTGCTGACCTCTCCCCCGAGTCTCCGTGTTGGACACGAGCCCTCCTCCGGTAGGAGCTCCGGCAGCGACTGGGCTAGGAGGGACAAAATATTCAGGCCCAACTTCTGCGACAAGGCAGCATGTCACCTTTGCTCAGAATAGGAGACCTATTTAATAAAGAGCGGAAGGCTTGAATCAACAGGCACGTTGAGTTCTGAAGCAGGCTTTATTTTATAAGCTAGATTGTACATAAGAAAATAAGATGCCACATTTTCAAGAGCGGGAGTAAACGGTCTAGCCTATCCAGTACCAGACGTGGCCGACCTACCCTTGTCATTGTCTTCAGAGGCTCCGCAATATGGATGTCTTTGTCCTGCTCCGCTGTGGGCATCTGTTGAGAATATAAAAACCTCCTTATTCTACTTTTTATTCATAAGAACTCTCTCTAGAGAGATGAGATAAGTATTGGAGGAGGATAATGATTTTTCAATTTTCATGCCTCATTCCCCAGAAAGAAAGACCAGAAATACCTCAGCATTTTATTTCCTCCCACATGTAATCAGCACCTCCCAGGTACAAGGCAGACAGGAGAGGAGAGAGCACAGGCTGGGGGCAACATGTTAAAATACATCCCTCCCTCCCCCCCGTCATTTTAGACTCTTGAACTTGAATTTTAAGCCTTTCTTCAATATTTTCAGGGAGCACATAAAGTCAAAAAGTAAGAGCTGGGGATCACAGATTTTTGGAAAAGGAAGAGCCTTGAAGTGTATGGGGTCCATTTCTTCTTAACTGTGAAGAAATTCTGTAGTCAAGAGGGCTTGTCACACGGCGAGCCAGCATGGGGCTCTGCCTGACAAGTCAGGTCCGCTAAAGCCGGCCCGAGGCAGTGGAAGAGCCTGGTTTTGTTCAGCTTTACTTTCCCTCTGTCACTGTTAAGCGTAGCTAAGAGCATCGGCTGAACACTTTCCTTCTCGAGACTATACACACTGCTTACTGTCACTGTTTAGTCCCTCGTGTCACTCGGCTCAGATGTCCCTTCCTCAGAGCTGCCTTCCCTGACCACTTACACCAAGTAGACTACCGGGAGCTCCCTCTCCGTTTTCCTCGGGACATTCAGCACTCTTCATGTATCTCCTACTGCCTGTTGCACACAGGAGCTTGCAAGCCTGGCGAGGGAACAGGGAAAGAGATCATGGGTTGAGATAGCATTACTTCCCTAGCACCTCAGATGCCCAGCAGCTAGTAGGTGCTCAAGAAATGTCTGTTGAGTGACTCAGTAAGGGAACCACCAAATAGTGAATATACAGGAAATCTTAGTTTGTAATGGGCTCTAGTGTTAGTAAAGCCAAAAACATGAAAATGTCTTCATTGGCTTATGTCAGAACATTGGATCCTTTCCCTTATGTTGGTGGTTGTCCAGATATTGGCAAAATTTCTGCCTTTTCTAGAATCAAGACATTCATAGGTGGTATCATCGGACTAAACAGGGCCCAAAATAAATAATGATAATGTGGTCAGATCTAGAGCTCAATGGAAAATCAAATGAAGAATGGCTTAAAAACTTCAGAACAGTCCCCAGGTACCCTAAATTGTCCTTAGACTGTCCTTAGGATACATAAACACATTGTCCTTATTGGTCTTGAACTACAAAGCAAAACACTGACATGTTACTGTTTTCTATAAGAGTGGTTATTTTTGTTTTGGCTTATTGTTTGTGTGATCGTGTCTTAAAATAGTATGAAGGAGGGAAGCTTTGGTTCCTCACTTCTCCTCTTTCTGAAAGTGTAAGGTGGTGGTAGGCTTGGAGTCTGGAGACACTTTACTAAGGATCAGTATATTTTATTAACTTAGCCCAAAATGATATCGGCAAAACTGTTCTTGCCCAAATTCATACTATTTGTGAAAAAGCAATGAGTTTTTCTGAGTACGAAGCTTGTCCCAGTTATGTCCATGTGTGTGCAAAAGCCAATCTTTTCTGCTTCATAAAAAAAATTAGAAGCCTTTTCAGGAGCCTGAAGTCAGGGCTCTGGCTCTCAGATACTGTAAGCTACTTTACAACATCGCAAGTAAAGAATATAAATGACTACATTAAAATGTTATTACTTTGCCAGGAGAGATTCTAGAACTTTTGAGTAATGATCGCTAACTTAGTTACTGAACCCCCCATCTTTGGTACGATCACTCTGCTTCCTAGATAAGCCATTCCATATTTAAAGAAACCCCTGCCCGAGACTACTAACTAGTAAGAGGCAAACCTTCTGATTCCTAAACCAAAGATGTTTCCAGAATGCTGTCTACCTGGTTTTATATCCCTGGACAAAAGTATCCAGTCACTGGCCTTCTTTGTCATTTTATTTCCTCCCCGTGGTTTTGAAAAGCATGATTAGTCTTTTCAAAATGACCACATAGGTCATTTTGGGTTTTGTGTTAAAGAATCATAACCAATAACTTCTGCCTAAACTTACAACAACAAAAAGGTTACACCCTGACTCCCATTTAGACCAAAGTCACATGGACAGTGCTTTGCTTTATGTGACAGATCCCCAAAAATGATTTCTTGAATATCAGTACAGTTGTTTTCGGGGTGAAAGCCTCCCCCTCCAGTACAGTGCTGATGAACCTCAATCATTTCTAGAACTTTCCCATGTAGACATTATATAAATTTCAGTGATAATATGGAGAGTGAGAACTTTAAGGTTTATGATTTGTGAAATTCTGTGAATGTTGGCTCAGTATACATAAAATTTCAAGTGTATTTGTTTACATTATCTATATTTATAAATTTATCTTCCAGGCTGTTCCTTACTCCAGAGAATTTAAGCAGAAATATGACTACTTTAGGAAGAAATTAAAGAAACCTGTGAGTAACATGTCTTCCAAAAATGCTATTTTAGTCATTTGTAAGTGAGCAAAGTGACTTCAGTGAGAACAACTTGTGTGTTGTTCTCTGTGTGTTACCTTCCTTTTCCCATTGCACTTTGATCTACCTGGATCTTCAGTCTGAATGTTCTTTTTAAGAGACCTGGTAAGTGAAGACTGACTTAGTATTACATATCAAATCAACCTGAGCAGTAATGTCTAATACAGCATATCTAATACATAACAAGGTAGAAATGATTTTAATGGGATATAAAATAATTTGGGACCTACTCGGAATATGTGGAGAAGCCTACAGTGATTGTCATTAAACCTGACCCTACTCAGAAAAATGTTCCCATCCTTCCCTCCCAATTCAAAAGTATAGTTTTAATTATATGTATAACACAAATATAATTTTTTAAAATTTTATTTATTTGACAGAGACAGCGAGAGAGGGAACACAAGCAGGGGGAGTGGGAGTGGGGAAGCAAGCTCCCCGCTGAGCAGGGAGCCAGATGTGGGTCTCGATCCCTGGACCCTGGGATTGTGACCTGAGCCAAAGGCAGACACTTAACGACTGAGCCACCCGGGCGCCCCAACACAAATACAGTTTACCATATTAAATTATAATATTTGGCATGTTAGGAGCGAGTATAATTTTCAGATTAAAATTCTCAGTGGGAAACCCTGTGAGGTGTTTACAGGTCACGTTTTAAATCACAGTATTACACTTCTACTGACACCATCCTGTCGTCCATCCCTTCCTGTCATTCCCACCCCCTGCCCGGGGTCCTCAGCACTGTGTCTTCTGTCTTACTGTTTGACGTCACCTCTCTGGTACACATTCCATCAGTTTTTCCTCAGTGTGTGCGCTCGTGGTTTCTGCACCGGCCGTTGTTTCTTGGCTTCCTCCCCTCGGGCAGAGGACAGTATTAGGCACATCTCCCCTCACCCCAGTCTGCCCAGGTGTCACCTTGGTCTCTCCTGCTCCGTGGCCTCGGTCGATGCCTCTCTTCTGGGTCTCCACGATGGCCAAGGGACTGGGGACACACAGGTGCATGAGACACAGTCTCTGCGTCGGGAGCTCCCACTGTGGGTCTTCTCCCTTCCATTGTGCTGATGCAGGTAGCCCTCGGAGAACCGCTTTTGCAGTGGCTCTGTAACACCCACGGGACATTCGTCAGTGTTACTTTGTGAGTAACCTGCATGTCCCCCAGTAGCCGGGGATGACTCTGGATGAGAGCCTGTCCTGCTCTGGCACTCCCGCCAGGGTGTCCGCTGTCGGGGCAAGGCTAACCCTGGGCCTCGTTTCTCCAGGCAGCAGTGATTCACAGCTTCCCTTAAGGGCCCGTTCATGGTCGCGTTCTGTAACTGTGACCTTTGCCATGCTTTCCCCCAACCTGGCGTGATCCTCGAGGGCCCGCCTCTCGTGGCAGCAAAATTAGCCTGTAGGCATCATGGGTCACTCCGACCACCTGGAGGCCTGGCCAGAGTTGAGGAGGGTCTCAGCTGGGCCGGGTGCGCATGGTTTTGTGGGTTATGATAACCTGGACTACTGTCCCTTTCTTCGACAGAAGCAATACGGAGAGTCGACCATGTCTCAGTGGCCAGTGGGTGGGTGGGTGCCTCGCAGCTATTTACGGAAGCGGGGGAGGATGACTGTCCAGATTCTGCTCCGTCTAGTTTCTTGTGCGTCTGTCTGACGGCTGCTGGGACACGCTCTGTGTATCTCGGCCGCACACAGTGGGGCGTGCTGTGTGTGTGAGGAAGATCCCTGAAGGAGGCACTCTCAGTTGGAGCCCTTCGTCTCTGCTTGTCTGAAGACCGCTGTCATTTCTACTCTTTGTTGTTTTTCTCTGTTCAAAAGTCGGATGCGTGTTTGCTGTGTGATTACGTGCTTGTTTTCTTCTTTCGTGTAGGCTGATATTCCAAATAGGTTTGAAATGAAACTTCACAGAAATAACATCTTTGAAGAGTCCTATCGGAGAATTATGTCTGTGAAAAGACCAGATGTTCTGAAAGCTAGACTGTGGATCGAATTTGAATCGGAGAAAGGTCTTGACTATGGGGGTGTGGCCCGAGAGTGGTTCTTCCTACTGTCCAAAGAGATGTTCAACCCCTACTATGGGCTTTTTGAGTACTCTGCCACGTAAGTATGCAGAAGGCACTCAGAATGTGCTCCCTCCCCACCAAAAAGGGTTTTATTTATAATGAATTTAAACTTAATGGGAGAATGAGTGGCTCAGTCATTCAGGACGAACCAACACTGCTGATTGCAGAAATCCCCTCACCCCCCGTAAGTCTTGAACGGGTTCCCACTCCACATGGTGAAGTAATGCACTCTGGACACCTAAGAATGATTTTTCCCTTGTCATTCGGGTTCACGTAAGCGAAATGGAAAATGTGCTGGGTACTTCTGGTGAGGAACAAGAGGCAGTTTTCATTAGTAATGCTGTGCTAAATTGGGAGGATTTGTCAGTGTCAGAATTCCGAAACTCATCATCACGTCAGGAACAAGGATAGTTTCTGAAGTTCTGCTACTCAAAGGCAAATGATGCAGACTTCGAGGACCATTCTTCAATGTCCAGAGCACCGTCTTGGTCCTGTAAGGGAAGAAACAGATTCTCCCTCGTATTGGGATTTCATCTTCGCCAAACACAGAAACTGAGACAGACTTAGTTGCTTTCTCAGGAATCAAACACCCATGACTTACAAAGCTAGGCGCTCCTTCCAGGCTGTGGAGTCTCCAGAGACTTAGGCTAGGTTTAGGCTTGAGGCCCCAGTAGAACAGTCCTTGACCTTGCTGAAGGGCAGCCTGTGCTGTAAGGGGACCTGGGTTCTCCTGCATCATCTACCTGGTGCTGCTCCCCTGAGAGCTCTTCTGGAAGCCAGCCTCAGTGCCCTTCTCGGTTGCTCTAGACAGGAATTCCCATTTTTGTTTGTTTGTTTGTTGTTCCCAAGTCCCGTGAGAAAGCCTGCTGTGTGAAATTGATAAAAACCATTGAAGTGGAGGGCAGGGTAGGGAGGCGAGACCCTTATCTCTCTCCCACATTCCCAGAGAGATACCCCCTTCCCTGCCGCCCAGGGATTCTTTGGAGCCCTGTTTGAAAACCACTGATTCTCCAGATCTTGAGACCAAAGACGGATGAGTAGCTACATGTGAACATTTTGAGGTTGGCGTTGTTGAGACAGCCGCGTGCTGCTCCCAGTGTTCTTGGAGCCTTTCCGGGCAGAGTAGTGGTCAGACAAGGGTTGGGTCCATCGGAAAAACTTTAATCTCCAAACCAAATGTCTCTCAAAGGAATCAACCCTCATCCTCACAGAGAAAACCTGTAGTACTCACGTCATTGGGAATCGACACACGGCCCCTCTGATATATGGTGTTCCTCATCCTCCCAAGATAATTGACTGAACCATATGAAATTGACATTTTTTGTAGAGCAAAAGTAGTCAGATATCAACAGTTTCTTGCCGTGTAACTTACATAGGGCATGTGTGCCTGCTCTTTTAGACCTCAGTCGGTCACAGCGAGGCTAACTAGACAGTAAGTCATGTTCTCTAGCTTTCCTGTTGGGTACAGTGTTCGCAGGTGCTCTGTGCACGTCTAAGGATGGGTGGCAAAGGAGAATTCGGACTGTTGAGTTTATTTAAAAGTACGATTGCGCTTTACCTCTCTCTCCCTCCCCAAAGGGACAACTACACGCTTCAGATCAATCCCAACTCCGGCCTCTGTAACGAAGACCATTTGTCCTACTTCACTTTTATTGGAAGAGTTGCTGGTCTGGCGGTATTCCATGGGAAGCTTCTAGATGGTAAGTTACTGAAATATCACGAAGTAACCAAAATAAAATGGGGCTGTCTGTGGTTCCTTACTAGGCATTGTATGTTTCACATCGCAATTTTAAGCAGAAGTTTCACTGATTCTCTGGAGTTGGATAAATTAGTTTTATGGTTTGCCATAAAAGAGGTCCTTTTCCCTGGTGTCATCCTAATTTGAGCACCGAAGACAGTGTCTATCTGCACAGTTTAAAAAAAAAATTTTTTTTTAACCTTACAGTGTAAAGCACAGAACATTCTGTATTTGCACATTTTCTGTGTTTTCCAGAATAACTTTTTTTTTTTTAAGCAAGAGGTAGATTTGGTGACAGATGGAAAAGCTAATTGAAAAGCTAATTTAAATGATCTAATCCATCCAATATCCTGCTATTGTTCCATTTGTCCCTGAGTCATTACTTTTGAATGCAAAGAGATTATAAATAATTTCAAAGCCATGCTGTAACCAGTGAAGACCTCGACCCTGGGATCACCGCTAAAACAGACGGCACGGGAGAATCTCATTATTATTCAGAGCATATAAGTCATGGAAGAATTTCAAGGTACACTCACAGAAGTCAGACTCCCTCCCTGGCTGGATGCATAGGCTTAGAGTAGAGACCTGTGCCGCTGGGTTCTGACACTTCAGAAGCAGCGCCCTTAAGAGGGCATCGCAGAAATCATCAGTGAGGAGATGGAGTCAGAAATACCTTTGAAAGGAGAGCCTGGGTGGCTCGGGTTGAGCATCCGACGCTTGATTTCAGCTCAGGTCATGAGATAAACCCCACAAAGGTCTCCGCGCTCAGCAAGGAGTCCGCTTGTCTTCCCTCTACACCCCCCACCCACCCACCCACGAGCTCGCTCGCTCTCTCATAAATAAATAAAATCTTCAGAAGTACCTATTTTTGAAGAATTTGGGCATGAGACAGTTGAGGATAGGCCAAAAGTAAAATTTGGAGTCAAAATTATAATTCCATAGAAAATGAGGTTTCATGGGGAATTAATGTTAATTGTGTTTATGGAACCTTAGATATTCTAATAAATAATTGACATCCCCTCTGTACTTTTCCTCTTTAATGTGTTTTGACTGGTAATTGCTAGCTGATTTTTGATCCTCTCATTTCATATTTTTGGTTGAGAAAGTAAACATTTTTTTTCTCGGTTAGAAGGAAACTGCCCTCGGTATTTATGTACATATAAAATACATACGTATATAGTGTGTGTGTGTGAGTCTATTTTAATTTGCAACTTTGGAGTCATGCCATAGATTATTTCAGCCTGTGCAGATTCATTTCAGCCTTAGAGGTCCGTTTCTTACCTTCTGCCTAGTGAGAAGGCGTTCTTAGTTGCTCTGGAAAAATCTAGAAAGTAGAAGATAGGATCCTGACCTCTGAACTTCTGTTCTTTTGGTTGAGGGGAGCAGAAGAATCACAGCACCAGGAGAGGGCGTCTTGGCTGGAGGGTCAGGAGCATTTGACCATGCTGTGTTTGACCTCCATGGGGTGAGGAGGGGAGGATTTGCACAGGTAGAAGCTGGTATGGCTTAAGGGCAAGGACTCTGGAGGAAGTAGCAAGGACGGGCAGGAAGGAGACTGCCCTCGGGAATTGCAGAGTTAAGAGCCAGAGTGCCCATAGGTGCATGGTCAGAATGTGAGTGCCCCCATGGGCACAGCCTCTGTTCTCTGCAGGTCAGCCCACCCCTCCCTTCTGCTGGTTTACTCCTTTCACCACCTTTTACCTCCCTAGACCCCGAAGGTAATTGAGCCAGCAGGATTGGGAATATGTAGCAGAGCTCTGTGATGGATCAGATGAGGGGGTGGGGGAGAGTGAGGGAGGAGATGACGCCCAGGGATGCTGGCTTACATTGGGGGTCCCTGCGGGCCACCTGTGTGGTGGTGGAGTCCATCGCCAAAGGCTTTCATCCCCCTCCCTGGAAGACTACACAGCCTTCTGAGTGGTCTCCCTCATTTGCCACTTGCCGCCTTCCTGGTTTTCTCGCCATTACTGCCCAAACAGTGGTCCCCAAGTTCAGGTGGAATTTTCACCTGGCTTTTCCTTCATGGCTGATCCCTGCAGGTGGCGGCCTGACTCTCCAGCGCCCCCTGCCGGCGGTGTGCTTCTCAGCCCCCCTCTCTGGCCTGTCCTCCCCAGGAGGGGCCGTGCTTCCGCTGTGGCCCACCCTAGGCAAGTCTCCCTCTGGTCCTCACTGCTTCCGCTGCTCTTTGCCCTCCAGTTCATGTGCCTTGTTTGAGCTGCAGACTCCTGCTTGGCCCTGAAGAAGCTCTTTTTCCTCCTCCCAGAAGCCTTTTGACCCCTCCCGGCTGTAGTGTCCTTCCTGAGCCCCGCCTTCCCCTAGGCCAGGCCTGGCCCCTCATTCAGCCTGAGGGCGGCCTCACTTCTGTTTCATGCTCTGATGCACAGCACTGTCAAAGCTCTGAAACGAACCGTATCTTTCCACCCGTCCTAGGTTTCTTCATTAGACCGTTTTACAAAATGATGTTGGGCAAGCAGATAACGCTGAATGACATGGAGTCTGTGGTGAGTAAATAGAGTGCGCCCCGGGCGTCGTGGGCCCTTGTGCCTTACGGAGGGGTAGCTGAGGCCACGTTGTGGTCACAGTGATTTTTGTGGGTGTCGTCGTTCAGTTTGAACAACAGGGAACGTTGACTTGTTCAAGAAGTTAATTGAGCTCCCTGATTTTTCTAGTAAGTAAATCGTTGTTCACGTTTCCTAGTGTGTGGTGTTTGAGGTGGGTATAGACTCCAATCTCAGCCCCCTCACTTACCCAGAACTGGTTGGACCAAATAAAATCCAAGGGGTCACTGGCGGTCTCGCTGCAGCTCTTGCTTTCCATCGAGGACTGCTGATGCCAGTGTTCAGAGATGTCATCGACCACCCCTTTGTTTTCTGATCTCAACACGTAGCAGGTGCAAAGGCCAAAATGTAGATAAAGGGACGAGCATGTACCCTTACCCCAGATGTGACAGTGACAGGTACGGTGCCGAGGACAGGATGAACCCAGTTAGAAAAGGATGCTGGGAGACCTTCTGAAACGGGATTTGAGTTTTCACATTGCAGTCAACTTATCCACTTTGTCTAGGCTGACCATTGTAGGGCCGGAAGGATTTTCTATTAAAAACAAAAATGACACTCTCCTCATAACGTACTTTCTGCTTCGTTTTTCTTTTAACTTACACATCTCCTCACCATCCAGCTCCGGCGGAGCGTAGGGGTATTTGCCTGAGTGCCAGCGCACTCACTGGCCATCAGGAAGCTCTCTGTCCCCTTGGGACATTTGCAGCGCTGCTTTCCTATCCTGTCGCTTGACGAGAAAGCACCTGCATCCCCTTGACCTTGCTGTGGTGTCGATGGTGTCTGTTAGACGGTTGGGCGTGGGAGCCGTGTTCTGCTCGTTCACCAGCATCCGTTGTGGCTCCGCTCACCACCTCGGTGTGAAGGGAGCAGGTGACGCGCGCAGGGCACCGGAGCCCACTCAGCTGGTCTTCCCGCGGGCGAGTTGCTCCCCAGAGCCCCAGCACCAGCCTGAGATGGCTTCTCAGCTTCCATCTTTAACTTACGCTTTTATAGCTGGGACCGTAGAAATTTCTCTTCACGTCTAAATTGTATACCATCTCCTGATGGTTGGTGCGCACATTCCCTTCTGCCTTCCCGGAGCGTCCCCAGTCCCAGGCCCTTGGGCCTCGTGTTCCGGCTGTGACACCAGAGCAGCCTTCCTGTTCGTTTACAGGACTTAGCGCAATAAAAGCACTGGAAGGTGGTATAAAATCATTGGTATTTAAGTAGAACATTCTCTGTCTTTGTTTTCCTCTAATATTTTCATCCTTAAAAGATGGGGAGTAAATTGATCTCTCCATGGTCAGCTTGGTAATGTTCCTTCTGCTGGGCCAGAGCAGGTTGCTTCCTCTATGCTTCATGGAGGACAGGATTCGAGTCCAGTCCCATTACCACCAAAACATTGGTTTGGTTTGGTTTATATTATAAATTACAGGGGAAGAGAAGGTTTGGAGCAGAGCAAGACACCTGTTAGTGACTAGTAAGCCTTGAGCATTTTGAATGGAATTACGTTAGAAGAACTTAATGACTTGAAGAAGTCAAATGAGTTGGTTTTGGGGAAGGAAGACTTAATTTCTGTGTCATTTTCTATAGGATAGTGAATACTACAACTCTTTGAAATGGATCTTGGAAAATGATCCTACTGAACTGGACCTCATGTTCTGTATTGATGAAGAAAACTTCGGACAGGTACGTGTGGGCCTCCCCCGGACTCCCTCTTTGACTGTCAGAATCTTTGCTTCTTCACAGAAGGGCTGTAATAGGCCTCCGCTGGGCGGTTAAATCACCTCTGAGAGCTTCAGGTGTTAATTAGCATCTCATCGTGTTGGTATCTCCTGTCGGGCCCAGAAGCTAAATTCCCATTACAGCCACTCTCTCTTCCTCTCCTTCTGGCTAAGTTAGAGATTCTGAGGCCTCTGGGGCATGAGGTCCATCTCCTTTCACAAATTGGAATATGAATGTTTGGGCCTTGGTTTTAGAATTTAAGTACTTCAAAAAATTGTATATATCATGGTTTAAGTACATGACCAGGAGAGGTGATTTTTGGGGGGCCTTTAACGGTTCTGTGGTCATGATGGGAGTTGTCTTGTGGGGCTCAGCAGGCACGGATTTTTGTAGCGTTCCCTTCTTTTTTGACACGCACGGTGTCATTAGACTAGATTCATCATAAATGTCCATGTCAAAAAGGTAAAGTTGCCAGCTGAGAATTCTCATTACCATCATAAAGTTCCATAGGATGTGTTTGTCTTAAACCCAGAACCTTCCGATTCATTTGCCCCTGGTGATGACAGTGCTCCTCGGGAGGTCTTATCCACTCCTGGTCTCTGTCCTTTCACGAAAGCCCAGACACGGTTCCCATCTCCCGGAGCAGATCTACATGACCTTGAAATGAATGAGACCAGAGAGCCCATTTGAAGGGTTGCCCTATGGGAAATGAAACCAATCTTCTTACTGCTTCAGGGGTGGTTAAAAGTGGACTCTGCTGTCAAAAACTGCCTGTCCCTTTACATTGCGGTGCTCAGCAGTGTAGGTGAAGCCAGGAAATCAGGTGCCTGCCCTCTTGGGTCCCCTGTCTTTCCAAAGAGCAGACACAACCATGCAGTTTGTCTACTTAAAAATTCTTTGTTGACCCTTCTGTGACCCTCAGGGTAAATTGAAACCTTTTTTTTTTTTTTTTTTTTTTTAGCATAGCTTATGACCTGACACTGTCCACCTTTAGCCTTGTCTTTTGACCCCCCCATTTGATCACCTTGACAACCATAGTGTGCCTATGACCTTGTCCCCAGAGATACTTCCAAGCCAGCTCCCTGTCTGTGCGCCACCCTCCGCATTCCTGCGCAGTGTCCTCCCCTCTCGCAAAACTCTGCCCAGGCTGTCCCCTAATTACTAACCCACTGTCTCCTGTGAGCCGACCTCAGTCGCCTTGGTGTCTCCAGCGCTTGGTGGCCCCTGAGACCCGCTTATTGAGCAAATGAGTGATGGTGCTGACTTAGTTGGTTTTTGTTTTTTTTTTTTAAACTGTTAATAATGTTGTAAGTAACAAGCTCCGAGTGTGAGAAAACAAAATAATTTAAATTGCTATGACTTCGTTTTCTAACCTGGACCCATTTAAGGGTCTTCACTGCCAATTTTCAAAGGGTAACACTGATAATCATCCTGGAACTCTGTCTTCCTTTCATTTCTAACACATAGAGGACGGAGTAGAAATAAAGAACCAAGGAAGACTTAAAATCGATCTTGTGTGTCGACTGCAGAAACAAACAAAAAAACCCTTGATATCCATTGCTAGAAAACCAGAGGACTGACTCAGCGCCGTTCAGAAGACATTAGCAATGCCAGAGCCAGAAGCAGATGCACTGGGAAAGCTTCCTTAGTCACAGTTAAACGGAACTGTTCCCATCCGATAAAGGATGGCCAAACACATGTGTGGACTCTTAAGTAGACTTCTAGTAAAGATTCTGACGATTGTTACAGTTCATCAGTTACTCATTAGAAGCAGTTCTCGGGCCGCCTCCCTTAACGCTGAAGCTTCTTCTGACTTTCAGACTGAATCGGGCGGAGTAAGGCAGTCCTCAGAGCAGACACAGAAGTCAGAGGCCGATAGGTTGCCCTGTTTGTTCCGCTGCTGCCGTCCCTTTTTAGAGACCTAAACTGATTAACAGGGAACTAGTGTTATCTCTTTTGCATTCTGGGAAGAAATTGAGAGAGAATTAAGCAGCCACACGGATCACATGTCCCATTTCCACTCCCTCCCCAAGCCCTGTTCGTTTTAACCCACAGATACTTCTCACATCGGTCTCTTCCCTTCTCACTCCAACAACACCCAGTCTGAGGTACCGTCTTGTCTCACAGACTCCCAGCTGGGCTTTTATATCCGCCTCGTCCTCCTGTAATGGAAGACTGATCCTTTCAGGTCGTAAAAGTCGTCATCTCTCTGCCAGAAACATTGATAAAGATCCAGATCATTGATTGGCCCCAGGTGGTCCCGCATGGCCTTGCCCCTTGTGCTCTCTGGGCCTGGTTCTCGCTGGACTTCTGGAACACACCAAGCTCCACCTTGCCGCAGGACCCTTGCTCCCACCATCCCATCTCTTGGCAACATACTGCCTCCCACCTGTAGTTCAGACATATTTCCTCAAGGAAACTGAGCCTGACCCCGGGCCGTAATACTTGAGTGTGTGTCCGTGTCTCCCCGTGGCATTCGGCATGATGACTGGGCATGTATTTCTAAGAGTAGGGGTTGGGCATTAAGCACGGGCGGGCGGTGGCCGCACTGCGTACACATCTTGCGGGCCACAAATGCAGTCACCCACACAGCGCCTGGGACTGGGGGGACCCTCCCGGCCGAGCGGTGGAACCAGCGTGGGCATCCACAGACATGCCAGCCTCTGCCCTCTGCCAGCCCTCTGCAAAACTGTTGAGTGTGTGTTGCCTTTTGCTTGAACCTGAGAGGAAGCACATGCCTCCCTGGGGCCAGAACGTGGTCGTTTCTTCGGCGGCGTCCAGTTGCCGCGCACGTGGGGCGCACCTGCGGCCGGCCTCTCTCGGGGCTGTGAGCGGGTTATTGCTGCCGGGAGGGTCAGGCCGTGAAGCTGGGCCGTCGTGTCACAGAAGGGAACTCCTGCTGTGGTCATTTCCAAGCAGCTCCCTGGCTGGTGAGAACTGGGAGCCGCCGGCTTCCGGGGCCTCCTGCGAAGGCTCAGGGGAACAGATCTCAGCGTCGGGCCCGTGGCCTGCTGCCCAGCAGGAAGCGGACACTCTGCACACGTGCACCTGTGCCCGCGGGAGGAGGTGAGCCTCGGGGCTCTAACCCGGGGGCTCTAACGGAGGGAGCTGCTCAGTGCCGCTGGGGGGGTTAGCATCTGGTCGCTTGTTTCAAAGGCAGGAAGTGTGGACTCGCAGGAGCCTGTGGGCAGGAGGGGTAGAGAACGGGCAGCAGCCTGTAGCAGAAGTCTTCAGGACCAGACATGAGTTAGGTGAAGGCATCCATCCTCAGCTGGGGTGATCCCACTCCCATAGGGCCAAAAACTTGTCCTTGGAGAACAGAAAAGTCCCTGCTGTTCCAATGGTTGGTGGCGCTCCCAGAAGGCCACAGTATGTACCTCAGAATTAAAGGGATCCGTTTATGAAGATTGAATGGGAAGAAAGGGGCGGGGAGAGGGGAGGGTTTCTGAAAGGGCTCTTCAGGGGCCAGAATGAAAAACAAAGGCCGAGAAACTCTGTATAGGGGAAGGAAATGAATGAAAGGCAGACAGTGGATATAGGAGGAAAGGTGTGCACCACACAGGGCAGGGTCCTGGCCGAAGCCGGGGAGGGCAGAGGCTCTGGCTTCTCAAAGACCCAGGTCAAGGAGCTAGACCGATGACACCTGGGGGAAACGTGAGGGTGGAAGGGGAGGTTGACTCGGATGCCTCGTGGCTGGCTTTCATGTCTGCTTGGAGAGAGGCTGGGGAGGGTGAGGAGGCTGGGCCCGAGGCCCATCCCGCGGGGTACGGGGGACACACGTGCTGTCAGCAGGTGGGTGTTTGCCCAGCAGGGAGCAGCGCCCCGGGATGGGGCCAGAGGCAGGTGCACCTTTCTCCGCCCGAGTCCCACCTACTTGAAATGATCCAAGCAGTTTCTCAGCAGACCCCTCACACATTTGACATAAACGGCACCTTGGAAAAATCTGGGGGATGTGTGTGAATCCAGAGCTTTAACCTGCCAAGGAAGAGGGTCTGGATGTGGGAGAGTCCCATCTCCTCAGAGGTTTCTCTTATCTAATTTATAGTCTTTCTGAAGAAGAGAGGTGACGTTGTACTCAGGCCAGTAGACTTTTTTAAAAAAATAGGGATTTTTCCAGAAGCACATACCGAGCACCTCCTGTGGGCAGGCACTGGGCTAGTGTCCTTTATATCGGGTCCTTGAGTTCAGACACGACAGCAATGACCCTGGCCCAGAATAGGTGTTCACGAGAGGAAGTACGTATTCAGTGTGAAGGGGAAACGGTGGGGGTGGCAGGAGGCCACTCCACTTCCGGAGTCTCCCCTCTCCACGAGAAATGGCGACAATGGCACCTGCCTTGTTGGGACTGGTCTGTGACTTCCCGTGATGAGCACTGCACCCGGAGCACCGGAAGCGGTCTGTGTCCGGCCCTAGGCAGCCAGTCTAAAATGTGGAATTGGAAGAGCAGCCAGCACCCAGCCCACTTGGGTGTTGTCGGTGAGGAGCCCGAGCAGAAGGGAGACTGACGGCAGAAAGCTTGAACTGAGAGACACTGCTGGCCGGGCTCAGAGAGCAAGACCTGGAAACCAGCCTTCCCTCCCTGCCCCCGAGCCCGCCAACACCTCCTGCCAGAGAGACCCGCAGCCAGAATCAGCCACAGAACCGGACGGCTGCCCACGGACTAGACTGCCTGCTGGCCCTCCTTACATAACACAGTATGACCCCCCCCCCTTTTTTCCTTTCAAAAACAATTGTATTCGTTTATCTGATTACAAAATACTAATAATTTAAGTAATATATGTAAAGCCACTGCAATAAAATATATAAAAATCATCCATCGTTCTTATCACCTAGAGAAAATTCACGATTAAAATTTTGATGCCTTCCAGAACTACTCTTCAAAAGCACATGCACACAAGACTTCCTATTTTTACAGAATGAAATTGTGCAGTGTGTACACCGCTAAATATCCCAGCTACCTTTCTGTGTCAGGAAACGCCGAGGTAGGCCATTTTAATGCTGCACTGAATTCCGCGTCCTAGACCGCACCTTTTCTAGCCGTGCCCTCTTGCTGGGCGTGTCGTCTGTTTTGTTACTTTACCATCTAGGCAGCATAATGATTATAATCTTGGAATATACATTTTGTTCATCCGGTCAATTTTTTCCCCTCGGTATAACTTCTAGAAGAGAAAGTATTATGACGAAGGGTGCTGTGCACATTAAAATTTGATGCCTGTTGCCGACCCAGAAGGTTGAAGCAATTAGGCTCCTACCAACAGTGGAGGGAAGAATGGTTTCCCTGTGGTCGGCAGTGCGGGCTGCCTGCTCTTTCTCGTGGCCAGGTGTTGCTGTTGGAGGACCCAAAGGTGTTTTTCTCCTTGCCCCTCCCCAAGCTCGCTCTCTCTGGTCCATCTTCTCATTTCAGAACTCTCTGGAAATTGCAGCTCCTGGAAAAAATTCTTGGTATTGCCGAACTGTGCTGAAGATCTCTCCAGTACCAAGAACTGGGCTTGGATTAATGAACTTGTTTGGTGTGGATCGGGTGGGAAAAGTCCATTCCTGAACAGGACTAGCATGACAGTCTTTGGGGAGAAAAGGAAAAAGCATCAGGAGCTATTTAAAAATGCAGTGGTATAAATGAGTACGGTCCACAGACCTCCAAAGAGGTTATAGTCCAAGAAACGTCCCCACCTCTCACCCTAAGCGTATAAGTGTCCACCATCCTTGAGGATTGCCCGGGCCCCCCGAGGCCGGGCAGGCAGTCACAGGGAGAGCCAGGCAAGGAGGACAGCCATGGAGAAGGGGAAAGCAGGCTGGAAGGAAGGGCTTGAAGAAAACGAAAAACACAGTAACCGTTGAAATCTGCCTCACGGACGGTTAAAGAGCTGAAGTGACATCATAGAGTGGAGTTCGGTCATAGGGTGGAAACACCAGATCTCTCCCTGAATAAGAAGAGAAGAAAGAAGGAAACGTAAACTGAGCAGTGATCCTGTGACTAATCTGGAGCCCACTGGGAGGCGAGCAGGGGCTGCGTCTCCAGGTCACAGAGGCCCTCTTTGTTCTGGGTGTGTGTGGCCTTGTGACGGTGGACCCCTGCCCAAGCAGATTTCATCGGTGCTCCAAATCTCTTCTCCCTCGTGATGCATGCGGCCCGCAAACTTACCAGGCAAACCCTCTCCACGGGCTTGGCTCACTCTCTGAAGTAGCCAGTTCTGCTTAGAAAAAAAGAGGGAAAGGGATCCTGACGGATCATGGATGTGGCTGTCTTTGAATAGGAGACATGCGGGTGGTATTTAAAATTTAAAATTTCTACAAGAGTAAACTTTATTTAAAAAAAAATTAAACTTTATTTAAAAAATTTTAAAAGTCCCTCCCTCCCTTGCTTCCTGCTAGTTACTACTTTCTGTGGCATGATATTTCTGGGAAGCACAGAAGGCCGTGCTTCCTCTTGGCCAATTTGCTCTTACAGTCCTGGGGAGCCCTGTGGGAGGAGCTCATCTGGGCAGCGAGCAAGGAGGTGTGCAGATGCCCATAGAAAGCCAGGGTTCTCAGAACTGCAGGTAAATCCATTCCTCAGCCGGGCTTCTTAAGCTGCCTTTTTTTTTTTTTTTTTTTAAGTCCCCATGTTTTGCTTTTTTGAGAGAAATTCCATGCATCTTTTTGTGTGTGTGACTGTAAAATCTAATTTTCAGAAAGAGTGCATTAGAATTTGGATCTCTCTAGTCTTGATGCGCATACCCTGTCTTTGCTATTATACATAATTAATTCCTCGATAAATGAGATTACAAACTGTTTCTCCTCTCCATTGTTGGTAATGTATGAAAAATAAAACTCATAACCACAAAATAATTCACCTTTGATAACATCTTTCAGTGTGTAACATCTCAACAGTTTAAAAGGCTCGTTAGATATTCTCTTGTACTCTGAACCCATCTCCTGGGAAGTCTTCTTGAATGAATGTTGCTTATCTTGCTTAGTAAGACATTATTACTCAGTAACGTGCACGGCAACTTCATGATGGTGATTGTTATCTTTCCAATTACAGACCTACCAAGTGGATCTGAAGCCCAATGGGTCAGAAATAATGGTGACAAATGAAAACAAGAGGGAATATATTGAGTACGTATACACAGATTCACCACCTTTTTTTTTTTTATTAAATTTAATAGTCCATTTGGTTGATGTCTCTTGCTGCGTAGCTCCTGCCTGTTGTGGGCGCACTTTCAGTAATAGGAGTTCCTTTCTGGCTTGGGCTAATAGAAGTTGAATTACAAGATGGAAAGTTTGACTTGTATCATGACTTCAGTGAGCCGCCTTATGAAGCAGTCATGAAAGGAGAAAAAAGTGTACAGTATTGAGTAATACGGCAAACTTGCTTTTGGAGGCTGTGACACGTAGTCTAAAATTGAGATTTGCAGTGTTGGAACATAGTGTCAACAACCAGTGGGGTAAAATTAGAAAGAACCAGAAATATTTCCTCTCTCTGCTGACTTCTTGTCCATATTGAAAATGGAAGAAAATCATTAAAATGGATAGGGAAGTCCACATACGCGAAACAAGTGAATTATTTCTGATATTTATAATTTTCTTAACCCAATCCCAGCCTCAGCTGGTGGAACAAAATATTTAGTCCTTTGGAAACCCAGCAGTTAAGCCATCCCGGGGCACTTCTGCTAGCCAGAAGGCCTTTGTCTGTTGGGCACATGACACTTTGCTCTTTGGTATGTACATGTGCGTCCAGCACACAGGTGCGGGAGCTCCCTGGCTAGCCCTGGTGCAGGGATGAGGTCGGCACAGCCGTGTCTGTGCCCGCGTCCGTGTCTGCCTCTCGTGGTCTGAGCGCCGCGTCTGCCTTCAGCCCTCCCGTTTCAACAGGCTGGTGCCCTCCTCTCTCTTCAACATAACTGGTCAGAGGACTTGAATTTGGAGAAGTGGCCAAGAGTCTTGGCATCTTTTAATGTCCTCTACAAAGAAAGAGCCATCCTTCCTGATTAGGGAGAAATGGAGAGTGTTGGAGCCTCCACTTAGAGACCCTGACAAAGCCCGCCCTGTTACTCAGCAGGCTTCCCCTTCCTCCCCCTATCCTCACAAGGTAAAAGCTTGCTGTGCTTTAAAAAAAAACAAAACAAAAAAAAAAACACAAGAACTTATGAATAAGCTACCACGGTTCTTAACCTGTTCACATTAATTGGCACTTGGGTTCTGGATTGGGAGCAGGCAGGACCCCACCTTGCAGATCCCATGGTCTCCATTTGAAAGCACCGTCCCTGAGGGTGTTCGGGGTCCGAAGTCTGAGGGTTTGGATCTGGTGATAACAGGTGGTACAGCGGCCTTTGCAGTCACTTGCTGTAGGTTTCAAATTTGGTAGGAGGTGGGCTTGGACAGAGTTGCAGCTGGCTTCCGTGGAAAAGAAAGGAGGGCGAAAATCTCCGCCCACCCTCCGGCACCCGGGGGCCCCTGGGGTGCAAGAAGGCGCTCGGGCCTGTGGGTGCAGCGGTGCGGCGACACCTCGTGTGGCTGAGCAGGGCCTGTGCAGCGGGGCCGGGCCTCGGGGGCCACCTCGCTGGGGAGCACCCTGCCTGCTCCTTCCTGACCAGATGCCTTAGCTGGCGTCCAGCGTGGATTTGCCTGGCATTAAGCTCTGCTGTGCGCTAAACATCGTCACAGAGAAAACGTTTTCTGTTAAGAGGCCTTATTGTCAGTCCTCCAAATTTTGGTGTTAAAGGCTTAGCCTAAATCATTTTGCTGATAAGTTATGTCTTTGCTGAAAACAGTAAAGTGGACACAAGTGCAATGTACCACAAAATGCTGTACTTACTAGATACTCCTTTTAAAAACCTATGTACACGTTTAGGGGCGCCTGGGTGGCTCAGTCGGTTGGGCATCTGCCTTTGGCTCAAGTTATGATCCCAGGGTCCTGGGATCGAGCTCTGCATAGGGCTTCCTGCTGGGCGGGAAGCCTGCTTCCCCCTCTCCCACTCCCACTGCTTGTGTTCCCTCTCTCGCTGTGTCTCTGTCAGATAAATAAATAGTGTCTTTTTTTAAAAATGACGAAATGGAGAACAAGCTTCTTCTCCCTCTGCCTCTCCCCTCTGCTTGTTCTCTCTCTCAAATAAGTAAATGAAATCTTTAGGTTAAAAAAAAAGAAAAGAAAAATCTCTGTACATGTTTATGCACAGGTGGGTGTGTGAGTGTGCGTGTGAGCACATGTGTGACGCCTGTCTACCCACGGCCCTTTCTATCTCCGTCCATGTGGTCCTGCAGCTTTAGTAAACTGAGACTTGATCAGGGGGAATAAGTTACGTTAGAAATGCTCAGAGTTGAGGTTTCCCAGCTACTCTGAGAGCGGTACTGAGTCAGCAGTGCCGTGGCTCTAGACCCTCCCTGTGGTCCACCGCAGCGGGGGGTGGGGGTGGGGGGCGTCCTCCCCCGCTTTCCCCTGGGGAGAGTGTGTGAGGAAATGCATGGGGCTCCTGGTGACAAGGGGACTCACTGCTCCTCTGTCTCTCCCGCAGCTTGGTCATCCAGTGGAGGTTTGTGAATAGGGTCCAGAAGCAGATGAACGCCTTCCTGGAGGTGAGTCGTGCGCCCTCGGTCCTATGTGGAGAGACGAGGGCTCTGGTCCTTGGGGCAGGCGGGGCAGGAAGGCCAGGCCTGCACCACGCACACCACGGCCCGGCCTTGGAGCACTTAGCTGGCCACCCTTTTCGTTCGGCGTCCTCCTGCTCCGCACAGGTTCGGTTCCGCACCAGTACAAGGAAAACGCACGGTCTCTGCCTGGGTTTTTATCTTACACCGAGCCGTTTTGCGCCAACTTTCCTCCTGTTAGAGGGTTGAAGCCGCTGCTCCTCAGATCCAAATATTTAATGTCAGCAATGCTTCCAGGCCCCTAGCAGAGGGTGGCGGGATTCATCGTTTTTGAAAAAAGGGTTCATTTTGGGGGCCCTGGGTGGCTCAGTTGATCAAGCATCTGTCTTTGGCTCAGGTCATGATTCCAGAGTCCTGGGATCGAGCCCCTTGTTGGTCTCCCTCTCCCACTACCCCTCCTCATTCTCTCTCTCTCAAATAAATAAGTAAATAAAATCTTCTTTGAAAAATGGTTCACTCTGACCAAAAGTAGAATTCCTTTTAAAGTCTTGACAAGAGTTAGAGTTCTATAAGGAGAACGTAGGAATAAGCCCCAAGTGCTTATTACAGATTGCCACTTGCACTTACCCCGACCCCAGCAGAACACTCAAAAAATTCAGGGACTTAAGGGCATAAAATGTGAGTTAGACCCACAAGAGGACAGAGGGTTTCATACTTTATTTACATAAAAAATCCAGAAGGCAAGGTCCTGGCCCCGCCCCAGGCGATCCCACGGTTCCAACCGGACACCTGCAAGGCCCAGCTGTGCAGAGCATCTCACTGGACCGCCCCGGTGGTTGGTGTTAACCCAGGAGCTGGAGCACGGTCCCTGTGCTCCTCTCTCTGCTCTCCTGGATCACACCGCCTCCTTATGCAGCTCATCTCCGTACTTTCAGTACCTTATTTTTAAACATGTTCTCTTGCACATCCGTGGCTCATGTGTTCTAGGACACACTGACTCATAGCGATGTCATAAATGCCTTTTGGAATTCGCCTGCCTACAGTAACCCATATTTTCAAAGGGCTTCTGAAATTGCTCAGATACCCGAACCTTCTAGATTCTCCTACTTTTCTGAATTTTTACGTCATGACTGTGCTGTTTTTATTAGAACTACAGTTATGGGATACTGTTGCCAATCTCTACATCAGCAAAGAATGTTGTTTTTTCCTGGCTGTTTGTTTTCTCTGTAAAATTTGTTTCTTTCAAGGAAAAGGGTGTTGAGGTGATTTTTTTTTTTTTTTCTCTTTCAGGGGTTCACAGAACTGCTTCCTATTGATTTGATTAAAATTTTTGATGAAAACGAGCTGGAGGTTTGTATTCTGAACATTTTTTGTAAAGTAGATATTTTTAAATGGTATTTAACTCTTCTCTGGCCCATGATGTTCTAGGAAGTAAGTTGAGATGGATTTTATTCTGTCTCTCATGGGGTGCTTGTGTCAGTCTTTCCGTGGGGATTAGTGAGAGTAGCCAGCTGTAGATAGCTCACCCAGGAGAGGGTAGTTCCAGAACACACCGGGCAAGCGGAGGCCCACTGAGCTGGGTTGGCTTCATGGCCAGGTGCACCGGATAAGGAAAGTTGCTTCAGTTAGAGTCATGGTTGGGACAACCAGTTGGGGCGGCAGCGTGCTGCTCACGAAGCTGGGCTGGCTGAGATCCTGCTCCTCTCCCCACGTGGCGGTAGCTGACTGCGACCTTGGCGGGGAAGTGAGCACCAGGGGCTGCGCAACAGAGAAGTCTGTGTGAACTTGACCTGGTTTTATTAAGGAAGAAACTCAGAAGACTATGAGGTCGTCGCAGGAGGCAGTTTGAATGAGATTGCTCCAGCTTCTCTGTGGACCTAGAGGAAAACTTAGCAGCCGAAAAAGCACAGGGATCTCACACCCTGTGTTGTGTTGAGAGAAATAGGAGGAGGAAGGCTGTGTCTGGGGAGGCTGTCACCCTATTTGTCCAGGCCACGTTTCCCATGAAGCGTGTCTCACAGGCTAGCCTTCTGTTCTTCTGGAAGTAGAAACTTCAAGACAGATGATGTCAAAATCCTGTAGTGTGAGTCTTTGTTTTATAAGTAGGGAAACTACTCCCAGGCTTACCCAACAAGTCAGGCCCAGGATCTAGTCTCGGGCTTCTGGCTTGGTTGTCCTTGCCTTTATGGGAGTAGCAGGCTCACTTTTCCCGAGGACACCTTCCCTGCTCGGGGGGTTAGGTAGGAGGAGGAGCCCTTGGACTCCATCACAGACACGGTCACTGCAGGAGCGCACGTCTGGTCGGCGGGCTGGCAGGGGGGAGCCCTGGGAGTTGGGACACATCTCAGGTCCTGAGACACTTAAGGTCTTGGAAGGGGAAACAGCTAGAGTGACAAGCAGCTGTACACGGAGCACAAGAAAGGCTGAGCGCCGGGCTCAGATGGGAGGGGCAGACGAGAAACAGATGCAGGGTGGTACTGCCACCATGGGAGGCTGGGTCCCCGTCCTTCCCTGGGTTGCCTCTGTGATCTAAAGGGGCAGGAAAATGATGTCCCCGTCACACGTTAAGAGCCACCAGCTTACCTGCTCTGCACACAAAATGCTGGTGTTGAGAAAAGGCCATTCCTCCGTGGGGGTCTGTGCGGCGTTCACACGGGCCCGCTCACACCTGCTCCTTCTCCCCGCTAGCTGCTGATGTGCGGCCTCGGCGACGTGGACGTGAACGACTGGAGACAACATTCTATTTACAAGAACGGCTACTGCCCAAACCACCCTGTCATTCAGTGGTTCTGGAAGGTAAGGCCATGGCCGCCCCCATGCTCTCCCCAGACGGCATTGAACCCCTGGGGGCGGAAACCCAGCTTTTTCCATGCTGTTGGTGGACAGCTGTCCCTGCCTCAGCTCGATCCTTACCAGAGCACTTTGCCCTTCCTTAGCAGCCCGACTGCAGCAGCTCTGTTGGAGGAGCCCACGAGTAGAATGAAGTAGGTCCTTGGGTTGAGGAGTTAGAACGGGCCCGTCGAAGTGTGACTAAGAATGGGAGGCTTCACAGGGCGAAACGTGCTTGGGGCTGAGTTTTCCAAGATGCCGTATTTGGTTAAAAAATCATTTTCCCCATTTTATTGGATAGTTCCAACAAATATTTTGATCTTTATATCTTTCGGTCAGAGATGCAAATGAAATTCTATTTACTGTCTTAGGGCCAGTGTTTGCTTTCTCTTGAGCTTAGGAAAGAAGCAAAATAGTGAGTTGAGTCCAAGGTAGAGACTATAAACTGCCAAGCCTCTGCCTTCGGCTCAGGTCATGATCTCCGGGTCCTGAGATCAAGCCCTACTTTGGGCTCCCTCCTGAGCGGGGAACCTGCTTCTCCCTGTCTCTCTGCTCATTCTTTCTCTCTCTCTCTTTCTCAAATAAATAAAATCTTAAAAAAAAGTTTCAGGGGGGAGAAAAGGCTGATGACTTTAATTAACTCCCATAACTTGTTTTAGTTTCTAAATATCTATTATTAATATTATTTTATATAACATAACGTATAATAATACTATAATACCATTTGTTTTCATTTCTAAATATGTATCATTAATACTATTTTAAGTGCCCATAGTAGTGTAGAGCGAGAAGACGTTACAAGCAGACTCTTCAAAGCCCGGTCCGCCTGTCTGCTCAATTTTTGTCCTGATTCAGGTGTGCGGCACACACAGTGTTGTAGAGGCCTACCCTGGCCTCTGGTTTTCTTTCTATAAAACATTCTCTTTAGGGAATTTGTCTACAGTCTATAGAGTCTCACATCTCATGTCCTAGCCTGGATTCCCGTGGTGTTGGCGCTTCTCCAACTCTGGGCGTGTGTAACTGTCTCTGGGGGTCCCGTCCCGGCACGCCTTCCCCAGAGACCTTGAGCTCGGCGCCGGCAGAGCATTTGCTTTGTAAGAAAGAGACCTTGGGATCTCTTGTGCTCTGAGATGACACAGGTGGCATTCTGGTGCCCATTTAAAAAAAAGGAAAAGGCCCCATTCTCAGTCCCCTGTCCCGGTCTGCCACCGCGGCCTTGGCGGTAGAGTCTCGGGTGTCTGCGCTAGTGTGTCATGTGCCGGGCACCACCGTCTACCCCCGTCCCTGTGACCACTGTCTGTCCCTGTCCCCAGGCCGTGCTGCTCATGGACGCCGAGAAGCGGATCCGGTTACTGCAGTTCGTCACGGGGACGTCCCGAGTGCCTATGAACGGCTTCGCCGAACTTTATGGTGAGACTCACTGCTGCTCCTGCAGGGCCAGGCGGCGCCGTGGCCCGGCCCCCAGACACGTGTGTCCCCTGCAGGTCCCGTGCAGGAAATCGGGGTGGAGGGGGGCTTTGGGGTGTGTCCAGAGACAGGTTGGTCTTTTCTGTTTGTCTTGTGGTGTGTCTCAAAGGACCGCGGGAGACAGAACCACCCCGTGCTTACCGTAGAGATGGTAGAAAGTCACGCTGTTCTGCACAGTAAAGGTCGCGCTTCATCCCTCCCCCGAAGGAGCTCGCGGTGTAAGCCTGCGGGGCTCGGCAGAGAGGCTGAACCTGTCCGCACCTCTGCGTGCCCTGCCGCGCTGCGCCCCTCCAGTCCCAAGTGATGCGGGGTCCGTGCCCCGAGGCTGTGCGGGCCTCTTGCTTCTCCCCACAGCAGATCCTTGGTACTGGCCTGGGAGCCAGAAGGGTGTCTCCGGCTCCCACTAGGCACACCGGCCCGCCTGCTTCCCGTTGAAGCCCCACTGCACTTAGCTTTGTTCTCCACCTGCTTCCCCGACGCTGGCATTTATTTATTTCTCTGTTTTTGTCTAGGTTCCAATGGTCCTCAGCTGTTTACAATAGAGCAATGGGGGAGTCCTGAAAAACTGCCCAGAGCTCACACATGGTGAGTGACAGAAACACACAGTTGTCCACAGATTGGGCTTTAAATACTCAGCTGGGGCTGCTGCTGTCACGGGAGGCCGTGTGGCCTGCCCCCAAATAGCACAGTATGTGTCAGTGATGGCGATGAAACGTAAGTTGTGATGCTGATAAAATGCAAACCAGGGTCTGAATGGACCCGATGTGTTCAGCTCAGAAAGGTTTAACCGCCACCACCACCCCCAGTCCTGGGGGATGTTCCTCCTCCTGACCCCATCCTTCCATCCTTATTCCTGGAAGCAGATACTGTGATGTGTATGCACTCGACACGGAAATGACTGTTCTCAAACTCTGTAAGACAGATGGGATTTCTACTCCAACCATGAGTTGGTTCTTATCCCCAGAACTTGGGATAAAATTCCCTGGAGAAGCCTTGTTTTAAAAGGTCTCTCATGGGGGGACCCTGGGTGGCTCAGTCCATTAAGCGTCAGACTCTTGATTTCAAAGGCTCTGGTCATGATACCAGGGTTGTGGGATCGAGCCCCGCGTTGGGCTGCGTACGCAGCGGGGCGTCCGCTTGTCCATCTCCCTCTGTTCCTGCACTCCCCTTCTCTCTTTTTCTCTCTCTGAAATGAGTAAATACGTAAAATTTTTTTAAAAACATAAAAGGCTTCTGACAGCCACCAGTAACCCATAGGTCTCTTGAATTTAGCAACGGTTCGACTGGCTAAAGGAGCTGGAGAGGTGTGACAGGTCTGGTCCCCTGGGGTCTCCGACCCCAGGGGCCGGGGTCGGGGGATGCAGGGGAGACAGATGTGGAGCAAGGCAGCCCTCAGGCCTCCAGGATCCAGGACAGGAGGAGGGGCCTCCCATGTCTCTAAAGGATCCCCTGAACCCAGCAGCTCCTGGGGGAGCTCTTACTGATCCAAGCATGTGTGTTCTTGGGTTGGTTTCCCCCGCAGGCTTTTATTTCTTGCTCTTAGAAGCAGGTGGAGGTGGGCCATCTGGAAGCCCTCCTCCCGTCACCAGCAGTGAGGCCCTCCAGAGCCCACTCTGGGCTACACAGCGCCACCCAACGCTCGTTGCGGGAAACACCTCCCTGCCCTCCAAGTGCCAGCGAGAGAAGTCTCATGAGAGTGTACTGTGGAAAATTGGCTGTGGGAGGTCTTTTTGATTCCCTCGCCTTGCCAGAAAGAAAGCGTTCCCCATTTATACCATTCACGGGACTCTGAATGGCATGAATATGGTCCTTGCCCGTCCAGTCCTTGCAAGCCAGAGGACTCCGGCTAAAACTGGCGGGTCTCCAGAGCGCTGATTGCCGCCATTCACTTTCTTCTAGGGGGAGAAGGTGGTGGTAGTTCGGAGCTCTTATTCCAAACGGTATCTGAGTCAAGTGTCATTTTCTGGGTTATGACAGCCTTCGTTTGGAAGGCAGGCAGCGTGGGGCCGAGCCCTGGGACTGCTGGGATTGATGCACAACTCCCAAACTCCTGGTCTCATCATGATGGGAGGAGTAAAGTGCTGGATTCCTGGGCACAGCCGTCTTCTGTGGACTGGACGCTGTGGGGTCTCTCCCGCGGCTTTTGGCATGCTGGCATTCCCTTAAGTGGTGGGAAAGCTTGCCCTGTGATCACACAGCTCAGAGTCCCAGAGCCCAGGATTGGAACTCAGCTCTGCCCGAGTCAGAGTCTGCACACTGGCCGCCCCACTAGGATCCGCTGCCTCTGTTGCTACAGTTCCCTTACCTTGGAGGCTCATTGAAGAGAACCACGTAATGTAGTGTCCAGCACAGTCTGTTCCTCTGTGCCCCTGTGGACAGATGTCTTCCTGTTGAACATCCCCTCTGTTTCCAAGTCCACATGCTTGGGTCACAGCTAAAACACGGTGGTGCCCAGATAAGGCCTCTGAACTCAGTGGTTCCCAACGTTGGTTCACATTGAACCCACCTAGAAAGTTTTTTGTTTTTTTTTTTTTAAATACAGATGCCGGGGTCCTGCCCCCAGAAATTTGGAGTTCATGGGTTTGGTGTGTATCCTGAACTGTGGGGTTTTCAGAACTCTCCAGGTGGCTCTGGCAGACAGCTGGAGTTAAAGATTCCTGCCCTTCCCTGGGACGAAACTCTGCCCACGGGAGGAAACCAGCCAGGGGGGTCTCTTATTGGAGCCTCTTGGCTTCTCTGTGGGTCACAGCGTTGGCCTGCTGATGCCCCCCGCAGGTGACTGCCACCCACTGAGCAAGGGAGCAGGTTGTGGGTGGGCGGGGATGCAGCCTGGCAGGGGCGTGCGTGCCTGTCTCTCTGCCTAGCCAGTCTCTCCCGGCCCAGCCCTGGGGAAGGGAGCTTTGCTGGCTGCTTACAGCAACAGGGCCTCCACCAGCTTTAGCTGGAGATAAACCTGATTTCTTCCGAGATTTATGAAAAGATAAAATTGACAGTTAAGCTTCAGAATCCAAACCTGATTCAGCAGGAGAGCGAGAGCTAGCGTACTTTTTCTAAACCTTGCAGATGTGGTTATTGAGTGTGATGGAAGGGACTTCAAAGGTCTATCAAAGATCAGTCCTTGGATATTTAAAATTACACTTTACAGAGAATCACAGACCCACCTGCTCATTGGAGTAGAGGAAAAATGACCTCCCGAGGCCGTTCAGCTGGCTAGTGCCAGGCCAGAGCCAGACCCCTGCCCCCAGCTGAGTCCACTTGGCAAGCACTTACTGTGTCCCACACAGTCCTAACTAAGCACTCTGGGCTTTAGCTCTTTTGGTCATCTCGATAATTCTGAGCAGAGGGTCCCACACAAGAGGAAGGTGGTCACAGATCCTGAGGAGAATGCAGGCCCCCAGTGATCCGCGGCCTTGAACTTTGAAGGACCCACTGCCGTTGACACGAAAGCCACCTTCTGTGACGGGCTCCCATTAAGTTCAGGCTGCAGAAGTGGAGTTGTCTTCGCAACTGGTAGGGGCATGTTTGAGAGCGTTATCAAACTGAAAACCCTTTCAGACGTCGCCTTCAGGATTCCCAGGTTCCCGAGAACTCCAGTTTGAGAAGCACCGTGTGCTCCTCCGTTGTAAATCCCAGTGCTTGGTGACTTAACACACTCTCAGTGCGTCTCGTGAACCCCGTGCGGGGTTCCGACGGGGCCCACCGGGGACGTGCGTCTGTTTCTTCCTGCTGCTGACAGCAGTGAGTTTTTGGAATGTGGGGACTTGCTCTTTACATGTGTGGAATCCCAGGTGACTATCCAGAAGTTACTACGCAGAAAAGCACTTGGCGTGGGATCTAGTGTAGAGGACATGAGGGCATTCCAAATAGACTCGACCTTGGTTCATCCCTATCGTGTTTAAGTGCTTGGCGTTCGGGAGCTCGGCCCACACGTCAGGGACTGCTCCCCTTTCGAGCTCCCCCCACCCCAGCTGGGCCCCACATCTAGCTGTGGCAGAGAGGTTTCGTGGCCTCTCAGAAAATTCTCACCTCTGCTCTGGAGGTTATATAATCTCGTCGGCGTGGACGGTTTCATTGCCCCATTTATTTTTAATGACTCAGGATTGTGGCCGAAGACTTGTACATTCTCTTGTCCAAATACCGCATGCCTCCTTCGGCCCGCCTAGGAAACGCTGTCGTGACCACAAGCTAATAAGGATGGCCTTTGACTTATACTTTCTGTTACTTCTGCAGCTTTAATCGCCTTGACTTACCTCCATATGAAACCTTTGAAGATTTACGAGAGAAGCTTCTCATGGCTGTGGAAAACGCTCAAGGATTTGAGGGGGTGGATTAAGCGCCCCCTACTCGCTCCCCAGCCTCGGGGTGGCTGTTGGTCCAGCAAGTCCTGCTTGCACTTTTGCATTTGCCTAACAACAGACTTTGCCAGGCAGAAAGAGCAGCCGCGGGCATGGCTCCTAGAGCCGAGCCTTCGCGAGCCTTCGCCTGTGACTTGCCCAGGTTCAGACGTGGGAGCCCGGTCCCAGGCCACGTTCCTGCATTTTCCACCACGAATTATCAACTGGTTGATGTGTATACTAATTACATTTCAGGAGGACTTAATTCTATTTATGTTGTGCCTCTGTAGGCAAAGCCCTTAATAAATATTTTACATACTTTATAATGACAATGAATGGAATTAATCACTCTACAGGTATAGTATTACAACTCATGTTTACTTTTTAAAATGATTTAGACCGATTTTCAGATTTTATTTCATTACAATTAAAGATGTCTCGTGTACTTGGAAAAGTGAGCATTTTTTTTGTATTTGAATTTCATACCAGGTTTAATGTCAGTGACATTTTTTATTTTTGAAGTTTAAGTACCCTCCCCACTCCCTACTTTATTAGAATTGGAAGACTGATTTTTGTCCAAAAATCTTCTACAGACAAGTACTTTGAGAGCATTTAAACTAAAACGTTAGGCATAATGATAATTTGCTCCATACTCAGAATGCAAACAAACTGGATATAACATTTTTTTTGTGTACAAATTTAGCATACTAGCTGCAGGCTGAGAGATTTGTAACATAGCATGGCAAATTCAGTGTTGACTTTGAAGGAATCATACCATTATTACTTAGAAGCAATTACGTGTGCCAGAACACATCTGGGGACAGGGTTGGACTGTCCTTTCTCAGAAGAGACCTTAGCTACCCCTCCCTGACAATGTACAGTCCTTCCCTTCTCGCCTTTTCTTCTCTGCTGTTTGTAGTAGAGACATTTGAATGAACCTTGGCACCGCTTGATTTGAAACTGCGGAAACCAGAGATCTGTTTCATGTCTTACTTGTATGCGTTGGTTAATGGTCGCTAGATAACCAATTGTTGTTCTAACTGCACCAATTCTGAAGGCACTTTATGGACCACATGGAGGTCCTATCTGGTTTTGTTGATGTTTTCTTTTTTACCATAGACAGTCATTGTGATGATGCTCTCTTCTCCCTGCACACATCTTTCCGGTGCGGTGTGTATCCATTGTGACTCTCGCTGCTGGTGTATAAAACCTAGCTGGAAAGCTGAGCCTACAGGCCCGTCCTCACCCGCTGTTCCGCGATTTCTCTGCAACGACCAAGATTCATTGAATGCACACTTCATCTGACCGGGTTTTGTCCCCTGGGACGTGTTGCTTCGACACTGTGTACTGCCTGGGTGGTGTCCATTCTGTGCTGGACTAAACCGCAAGCAGGAACTTGGAGTTGAGCCCCACGGTCAGTCGGCCGATCGGGCGGCGGGGACGGAGGGTTTGCACACTTGGATTCTTTGCCGCTTTGAGTGTTCATCACAGAATTCCGTGGTGTTTCGAGAGAAAGCCTGTGGGGCCGCATGGGGGTTCAACAGCCCTGCCGCCCTTTTAACCTGTGTTGTCCTAAACCCTGTTGTGACAGTCGGGGGGCTCTAGAGATACGATTTCTTGCCAGTCATCAATAAGACAAAATTGGGGTTCTGGGGCCTCCCTGTTTGTTATATAAGGACCTTTTGGTGTAAGAAATTCATTGTTACCCAGTTGTGGGTGGCTTGTGGGAAAAAACCGTGAATGTTCGTGATTGTAAGTGAGCTACCTTCAGAGGTGCAGAGGTCGGGGGTTCTGAGAGAAGGTGGATTTCTACAAATCTGAGGCTTAGTTCCCTTTTCTATTAACTTAAAAATCTCCAGTAGTGATCAGAGAACTTAGACGTTGAGTAATTGGAAAAAAATATAACTACACTTGTTTGTTTGTTTTTTTCTATCTGGGGGATTTTTTTTCCCCTGCAGTCAATATATAACATGTCTCTCGGCAAAAACCCACTTCGTTTAGCCCCTCCTGGTCCGGAGGGCTTTCTTTCTGGAACTCGCACCAAAGCCCATGCTCGGATGGATTCGGAGAGTGGTCGTGTCATCCTAGAGAAAGCCTGCGGTTCTAGCTGAAGAACTGGGGTTCTGTCATTTTGCAAACCGAATATTCAAAAAGTCAGTATTCCATGTAGATGCAAGTGAGGCAGTGTTAAAAAATATGAACGAAAAATCCATCCTAAGATCATTTCCGTGCCAGGAGCAGATGGGAATTGTCAAACTGTACACCCCTGTGAATACTTGAAAGACCGTGATTGTGACTGTGACCATTCAGTTCATCTGCTGCTAAATGCAGGATTCGGTGACAGTCAAATAGCAAATGGGTTCGAGGTTTGCTTTTGTTTGGCTTTTGATCCACGTCAGATCCCCTCATCTCAGTAATTTTCAGTGCTTCACTCTTTGTCTAAAATAGTCCTAGATCTTGTTTTCTCTAAGTGCTGACAACCACTCACCGATGTCTTCACAAGAGAGTCCTGGTGGTTGACAGCAGAATGCTGGTCGGTCCCATCTGCGGGCGCCCCCAGGGACAGGGTCCAGGACGGGCTACTGGTCCTGGTTACCCTCCTCTCTGGCGCTTCTGAGTCCAGGGGCTCTGCACCTTCTGTTCCCTTAGAAATTAACCCGGATCTGGGGTTTTTAAAGTTGCCTGAAGAAGGTGCAGTTATTATGGGCCATTTTGCCCCGAGGTTAAGAAGCTAGTTCCAGAATTAACGGCTGCACTGTGGACATGAGCTGTCACGCCCACCTGTAGGTCCTGGGCGTTTCTGTCCCTGTCCCTTGTTGGCCTGCAGTCAGATTTGGAATGTCTGGATTAGCTTCAGAAGGCGTGCTGCTGCCTTTGTGCCAGCTGCCTCTGAACAGGAAACCAGGAGGCATTTGTCTGTTTTAAAGTTGTATTCAGCTCTGAAACCATTTCTGTTCTGTACTTCTCTATAGCCAGTCCTGTACCAAATCACAAGAATGTAAGACGCTTCTTTGATTTTTGTTTACAAGGCCCTCTGGTCGACCACCGGGTTTTTCCTGTGGTCAGATGGCAGATGCTCTGAAGCGACCAACGTGGGATCTTCCTCCCACATAAGGGTGCAGTGACAGATTCTGAGAAGTGGTTGGCAAAATATTTGAACCACATTCCACAGCTCACAGTGTTAAATAGACAACAAGTACCGTGGCTGTTTGATCCTGCCAGATCCAGACTGGCTCTCTTGAAAGCCAAGTTCATATGCAGCAAATTACGAATTGTTCAAACAGTTAACTCATTGTTTAACACTTGGCTCTAGCATTTTCCTAAGTCTCGTATCTCACCTCTGAACTTGAATGTCTGTGGAGAGCGTGGGTTAATCAGTTCTCAAGCCCCCTCCTCGCTGTGCTAGCCACCTTCTTTCTTTTCCTCTTTCCTCTGCACCCCTCTTAATGACAGGGAGAGGTGGGCACTTAGGTCTGGTATCATTTCCTGCCTTGTCCGGTAGGGGGTGCTGCTGCGCAGGGTGACTGCCTGGTCTGCTCCCTTCCTGGCCCCCAGGCACTACCTCTTGTCTCCGTCAGGCTTTGGGGTGCATCCTGAGAAGTCACATCAAAACTGCCAATTTCAGGTGTGAGATGCGTTTTTAAAAATCCTTATAGACTCCACTTTGTACTTTAGATTTTAAAACTGGGAAGACAATGGGATACACTTTGGACCACTTTTTAATTTATCTAAGCCTTAATGAACAGCGTATGTACACTTGCATACGCACACGCCCGCCCCCGTGTGTGTTCAGTGTCAGAAACAGTGCTGTAGCATCAGGACGTGAGCTGGTGTTGTGTTTTATTTCAGAAAACGTTAGCTTTCTGTCTATATGAAATTTACCAAGAAAACTTCTCATTAGGCGTCTGTCCTTGGTGAAAGGTGGTGTGCGCGTAGCAACACGTTTAAAATGCATGTCTCCTTGTTCGTTGGGCTGGTGTTTCTAAGGAGCATAATAGCGTCGGCTGCAGACCTCTGTGTCCTGCATCTCAGCCTTGTGTCAGAGCATTGAAAGCCTTTCTAATGACCCTGTGTCCGCAGACACCTGTGTTCTTGTATAAGCCAGTTCGTCCTTTCATTCAGACTGATCTCATCAAAATTGTCACGGTTTCCTTCACGTTAACTTTGCGTGACTTTGTTTTTCCTTTACTACTACTTACGTGGGATGTATATACATACGTACATATGCTGTCCAAATATATATGTATATATTTGTATAGCATTTTTACACCTTTCTTGAGTAATCTGGTTTCGAAAGGGAGTGAGAGAGAGCTTAGTCCTTCTACGGTTTCCTCCAAGCTATGTCCTGAGATGTCTGACCCTCGGAGCCTGAGAGGGACCCCAGGAAAATGATGCTAATGTGCTGTCATTCCGTAATTCGGGATCTTTTACCAAATGAAACATTAAAAACAAACAAACAAAAAAAAGTGACTTTAAGGTGAAAAGAGTTTCAAGCATTCCAAATGAATTCTCAGTGTTTCATAACTTTTTATTATAAACCCCACTTCCTAATAATACAAAGCCAAGTACTATTTGATACGGTGATTACAAACCAAACTACTTTGAAATTTTTTTAAAGACAACTTCTGGATAACGCTCCTTTTCACAATCAGAATGGCTTTAAAAAATGGTTGAATTTGATACACACAGGAACAGTTTTGTTTAAGAACAAATCTTTTTTTGCTCTTCATTTTTCTTGAGAGACCTAAAGAGAAATTGTAGATTGTTTTCCTGACAGCAAAAGAGTAATGTGACAAAATGAAGTCGTTGTAAAGAAGTGATGCAACTTGTCAAATATTTAATAAAGAATTATGGAAGCTGGAACGTTTTCTACATCGAGTATTATGGGTTGTTTGATTTCAAGCTTCTCCATTAATGCGTTGTCTTAATTGTTTTTGGGGGGTGGTTGTTAAATGCCTACAGATGGAAGAGCGCTCATTTCCTCAGTATCCCTCAGAGCCCAACACCTTTAGGACGTCACCGAAGTTTGCCCAGGCCACAAAGCTCACGCTCACTGGGGTGCACATCTGTTCCCAGCCGTCCGTACTCTTGTTACTCAGCTGGGGAGTTAATGACTTTATATAACACTTGCCTAACTCACAGGAGTCCATCCATAGAAAGGCTGACTTCACCTCCGGTTTTTAACCCACCAGCCCTCGATTTCATGTGAGTTAGTCCGTCGTGAAGCCCAAAGAGGTTCTCAGAAGAATGATGCTGTCAAAATCCAGATCTCGTGTCTGTTCCTTCTTAAAACTGGAGCCTCCTCAAGAGCATATCCTCTTAAGTAGGGATCCTCCTCTTGATGCCCTTAACCTGTGCCCTCGGGGACCACCAGGAGGGAGCAGGCCCGCAGGCCTAGTGGGGGGGGGGGTGTGCAGTGAGCGGCGGCGGAGGTGCTGGTGGGGAGGGCGGCTCCAGCCTCCTGTTGCGCTTCTGAGACAAAAAGACAAGCGGTGGAAGGAACGGGGGAGAGATGGCCCTCTGTCAGTACAGTGGCGAGCTGACGGTCCCCTGCTCTGGAGTCCCTGAGTGATCCCAGCACCTTGGTCAGTTCAAAGCCCCCAGTCAAGCCGGCAGCGCCCCGCATGGGAATCCAAGTCTCTCAATCCCATGGTTCGCTTCTGAGGAGACCTGGCCAGATGGCCCCTGGGTGTGAGAACACAAAATCACTGGCAGACCCCCTCACCGAGGAGGGAACACTTCTTGAAAAGCACAGTAGGTTCCCGGAGAAAGTCTTCATGGGACTTGAATTGGACAGGAAAACAAATTGAGGGTGACTTAGACCTGGTACAGACTCCTTCGTTAGTAGACCGCAGGACCCTGTCACGACCAGGGGAGGGGGGGGGCACGGGTGGGGCCTGAGTGAGAAGGAAGGTTTCCTCCACGGGGCTGAGCTCAGGCAGAAGATGAACCCCCCTGCCCCCAGCCTGTCCCCTCCTGCCCAGCACCCCTGCAGAGCTGCACAGGACATGGTGTCCACCGAGTGGACTCGAGAAGCTTGAGCTGGCTCCTCGGACTGAACCCCCTTCTCAGCCGGGTGCCCAGCAAACTGGCCGTTCCGAACATGCCGTCCCCACGCATGCATGAGGCACCTGTCACCAGCAGCTCTGTGGCCCGGGCGCGTCGCTCCCTGTTGGAACAGGGCCCCAGGTGGCAGAGACGAGGGCTTGGGGCCAGCACGGTGAGGAGGGAGGGCACTGGTGTTCTCCCAAAGCTCTCTGCTGGCCTCACCGCACCCTCATGCTCAGGGAAAGCCTTTTCTTCCTCCCTGAGAGACCAGCTGACCTGGAAGGGGCATGGGGCGCCGTGTGCGGCAAGCACGCCGCCAAGACCAACACACGGAGCCCCGAGGATGAGCGCTGGGTGAGAGGCTCAGCCCTCGGACTAAAGGCAGAGTCTGCTTTGGGGCAACTTCTAAGCGGTCCCCTGCTGCGGGCGCAGTACGGAGTTTCCAGGACTAGGAAGGCCCGCTTGGCCTGGTCCAGACGAATAACGACACAGGCTGAAGGTAGAAGCTGTGAGTCCTCTAGACTTCGCTCTTGAGAGATTTTTTGTCCGTTCTTAAAGCTTCTCTCTACTGGGGCGCCTGGGTGGCTCAGCCGCTTGGGCGTCTGCCTTCAGCTCAGGTCATGATCCTGGAGTCCCGGGATCAAGTCCCACGTCCGGCTCCCTGCCCAGCAAGAAGCTTGCTTCTCCCTCTGCCCCTCACCCAACTTGTGCTCGCGCTTGCTCTCTCTCAAATAAATAAAAAATTTTTAAAAAGTTTCTCTCTACTTACCACCTCTCAGCAGAACTTGGTAATGCCATTTTCCTTGGTACTCGAAACGGTCAGCTTTGAGTCCCAAAGAACATCTTCCTCTCCACCTGCCTCGCCCCCCGCTACATTTTGTCACGAAAACATTCAGAAGAGCTAAATAGTGAGGTGAACACCAGGACCCCCACCCCTAGTTCTGCCGTTACGTTTTACTCCTGCTTGTGTTATCCTCCTTTTACCCCAAACACTACAGCATGGCTAACTACATTTTGTCATCTAGATTTTTTTTTCTTTTGAGGTATTAAATAAGATTTGAACCGGGTAAATCTGGAGATGTAGTTGACTTTACTGAATCAGACAGCATCCAGTCTAGCCAAGAGAAAGGAGCTCCAAGGAGCAGTACAAAATGGAAGGTTTTTAAAGGCAGGGAGGGAGTGGGGAGAAAGACGTTACCTACAAAGAATGCGATGTGTCAAGTCACCCTCCTACAGGGAAGGGAAGGGTCTGTCCTTGAATTAACCTCCTAGAACTGAACAGTAAGTTCCAGGCTAGCTGGTTAAAGATCACATTCCTGGCAGTGAGGAGAGGAGAGAGACCGTAGTTAGGTATTCAGTTCCATTTTGCTTAGCACGAGTGATTCCATTTTGGACCCACTGTACCTTTTTAACGGAGGTAAAATTCACCAAAAAAGTAAATCTTCATTGTACATTCCCAGAGTTTTGACAGATGCGTGCATTTGTGTGACCCAAATTCCCGTTGCCCCAGAAAGTTCCTTTGTGTCTTCTCCTGGCCCATCTCCAGTCCAGGGCCCCCACCCCCCGCTCCCCGCCCCAGCCACTGCTGTTCTGATTTTTTTTTTTTTTTTTTTTTGCACCCTAGATTAGTTTTGCCTGTTCTCGGATTTCACAGAAATGGGACCATGAGGCTTGTTACAGTGACTTTTTAAATTGTAGCTGGTGTGTGCACTGCTAGAGCTGTGAACCCCGTGGAAACCCATTAAGTCAGTGGGTAGGAAGCCGCCAGTCATCACTAATGAGGAGAGTTTGATGCCCGAGCAGTAAGTAATCCCCCATTTCGTATATAACATAAAAATCTCCACTTCCCAAATGCAGCCCCCTTGTAGGATGTTCAAGCCTGTTGTTTATATACAGCGATCATCTTGGACTGAACAGGTTGAAATCCTGGCACGTTTTGCTGTAGTCGATCACCTGTGCCTCAAGATGGAGAGGGTGGCCTGGATCGCTCCCCAGCCCCCGGGCCCCCTTCTTCATGAATGCATCCTGAGGACGGAAAAAGGCAAGAGTTTGTCAGGGCAAGTTAATGGTGTCACAAGGAAGCCCGAGCGGCGGCTTGATACGATAAATGTTTATTCCTCACAGGCCTGTGTAGGTTAGAGGTGGCGCTCTGCTCCAGCAGTCCCTCAGGAACTCGGCCACCCTCCCTCACCGGTCCACCACGCCCTGGGGCAGGGTCCTCCACGGCCCACGGGCAGAGGCTGAAGGCAGCCTGTGGAGAACAGCGGGACGCCCAGGTCTGGAGGGGGAATAGCCCCACTGCCCACCTCGCCCTGGCCACACGACCCTCACATGGCCTTTCCTGGCCGCAGAGAAGCATGGGAGGTAATCTGGTGGTGCCCAGATGCAAGGGGAAGGAGTTTGGGCACAAGCATTCACTCTGGGCCCTAGTGTCTCTCCAGCCTCCAGCATCCCTTTGCAGAGGGAATGTCCCCGTGGGCTGGTGGCCGTCTGCCATTTGCGAAACTTCTGGAGTCCTCGGTTCACTCTCTTAGGATCCTACTACTGGTACTTACTGTAAATCTCCGCATCAGCCTCGGGAGGCACGCGGCACGGGAGGCAGACAGACTGGGAGGCCCGGAGGCTTGCAGAGTGGTGATCTGAGCCCAGCCACGGCCACCACGCAACCCCTGTGCTCTCCTGCCCCGCCACCATCCCTCCACCAACCTCCTCTCCGAGGGAGGAGCCCATACCCTGGGTTACACTCAGATGTAAGTGACTGCTCAGACCAGAGGCACGGCTCCTTCCAGAAGGATTTTCATTTTAACCAGTTCCAAAGGTGGCGGCTTAAACCCAAAGGAATAAAGACGAAAACGATGACATTTGGGCTTCCGCAAACTGAGTGGAGGAGGGTGTTGAGGGCAGGGGCCCTGCGGACGTAGAACTCACTGTGTCTAAGAGACACCCCCTCTGAGAAGCGAGCCTGTTCTCAGGAACGGCCCCCTCCCCAGGCCCTCAGAGGAAGCCAGACCACCTCACCCCTGCCCACAGGACTGAGCTGTCTCCACCCTCGAAAGCAAGGGCGTGTTTTCCAGATACCTTCCAGGGCTCTTTGGGCAACAGAGCCGAAGGGCCAGAAAGGACCAGAGACAGGGCTGGTGTCTCTGCCTCCAAGAAGTATTCCAATGAGCCCCAGGATGTTGCTCTGTGTTTTTAAGAGTTTCTGTTTGGTTATGGGACGCCTGTGGCTCAGTTGTTTAGCGTCTGCCTTTGACTCAGGTCATGGTCCCAGGGTGCTGGGATCGAGCCCCGCATCGAGCTCCCTGCTCGGCAGGAAGCCTGCTTCTCCCTCTCCCACTCCCCTTGCTTGTGTTCCCTCTCTCGCTGTCTCTTTCTCTGTCAAATAGATAAAATCTTTAAGAAAAAAAAAGTTTGTTTGATAAAGGATTTTCGGTATTAACGTGTAACATATTTAATATTGCTTGTGGTGGAAAGTTTGGGTTTGGGATTGGTCTTTCCAGTACTAGTTACTCAGCTCTCTTAAAAGTTCCAAGGGCTCCTCTGCCAGTAGGGTCTTGCCACTCCCCCCCACCCCCGACCCTCCACCTCCTCTCCCGCCCTCCCCACCCTCTCTTGTTGCTGTCTGTGTTGACTTAGAAGATCCTTGCTTGTTCATCAGTTGAGATTATCAGGAGGACATGCCCTCCCCGATGTAATGAGTGTTTAAACAAAAGTCAGGCCTTTGAACCCTGGACCCCAGTTAAAAAGTAACAGGCTGGCGACTGGATCAATAAGGGACAAATATTAGCTGTGGGGACCAGAGAGCCACGGCATTGGGAAATTCCCATTGCCGGTGACATGGAGAGAGCTGTGCCCATACCCCTCTTGAGAGTCTGGGAAACCCAAGGGCCTCAGGGACCGTGGGCCAGTCATTTTCTTGCTCTACGAGTTGAACACTGAAGCCACCAGCCCTTAGATTAGCTTCCAGAACTCCCTTTACTCAGGATGCCTGCAGAACCCTCCTGAAGGGTGTGTGTCTCCTTTGTCTCCCCTTCCCAGCCAACCTGCACTCTTGTCAGGCTGCCTCCAGCAAAGCTCTGAGCGTCTCACTCTGTTACGTGCAGAACTTCCACATGCTCCCATCGTCGTCCTGCCTGGTGCTCAGGCCACGTGGGGTGTTTGGGCAGTAGGACAGCAGGTCTCTGCGTGGCCCCTTGTGGCCCTTCCCTAGTCTTCATCCTCCCCTCATTGTGAGGGGTTCGGTGCTACAGCCCTTGCTTCTTTCTTTTTTTTTTTTTTAATTATTTATTTATTTGACAGATCACAAGTAGGCAGAGAGGCAGGCAGAGAGAGAGAGAGGGAAGCAGGCTTCCTGCCAAGCAGAGAGCCCGACATGGGACTCGATCCCAGGACCCCTGAGATCATGACCTGAGCCGAAGGCAGCGGCTTAACCCACTGAGCCACCCAGCCCCCCCACCCTTGCTTCTTTCTTGAAATGCCCTTTGGTTTCCGGGACATTTCACCTTCCTGATGGTTCTCTCCCTCCCCAACTAGTCCTGCTAGTTTTTCTCCTCCCCTAAATGATGTTCCCCCAGAATTTGCTCTTGGTTCTCTCTCTTTCTCTCCCTCCACCACCCCGTCCACTTCTTTGTCCTCTTCCTGTGGCTTAAAGTTGTCACCTCTGTGCGGCCAATCACCAGAGCTAACCTCTTACCCCTCCTAGAGCCCGCCACTCTCCTATTCAAAAATCTCAGCACATCCCAGTCTAAACTCACTACTCTCAAACTTCTCCATTCTTCCAGGCATCTACAGGATCTCCAGGAACTTCATCTTTGCCTTTCCGTTTGGCTTTGGTCCCCAAGTCCGAAGAGGGCAAAGTTCAGTTTTCCATTCATTCAGCAAACGTGCTCTGAGCAGCTACCATGTACTACATACTTGTAGTGGCTAAGAATACAGCAATTACAAATGAAACAAAGCCAAAAACCATTCCATGAGGAAATATCTTTTCTAGTGGAGGCAAACAAATAGGAAACATACATAAATAAGACGTATGTCACATTAAATGTTGAAGCCGCAAATGGAAAGCAAGCAGAGGAATGATTAAGGTAGCACGGGAGGGTCCACATCTAGGTGGTGTGGGTCAAGGTGAAGACCTCATGGGCCTAAGAGAATGAGCTCTGTGGCTACTTGGGAAAGCACACTTGGGGATGGGGGGACAGAAACACAAAGGCTCTAAGCAGGATTGAGGAATAAGGTCAAGGCCCTTTTGAATATGCTAACGTGAGACACTTGTTAGACGTCCAAGTGAAGAGGTCAAACAAAGTTGAACATAGAAGTTCAAGGAGAGGTCAAGGCTGGAGATACCAATGTAAGTGCTACCAGCATGTCGATGGAATTTAAAGCTTTGAGATTGAAAAGGAGGGTCCCAGGATTGGAAGATGAGACCGTCCGGATTGGAGTGGCCCAGAAAGCTGGCAGGAAACCGAGAGCCGGTGGGGCCCAAGAAACAGGGAGAGGAGAGCTTATTTCTGAAGGCTGGAGACCATGTGTGTCAGTTACAGACACTCCCAACTGTTCAATTTAATGATTTTTCAACCTTACGATGGTGCCAAAGCGATATGCATTCAGGAGAAACCGTATTTAGCAGTTTGAGTGTTAGGTTAGTGTAGTAAATGCATTTTCAACTTAATGATAATCTCGACTCCTGCTGGGTTTATCAGGACGAAACCCCATCGTGAGTAGAGGCACAGCTGTGCGGTGGTTGGTCCACAAGATGAGGGCTGAGGCATGACTACTGGAACTGGCCGCGAGGGCGACACTGGTGATCTCAGTAGAGATGGGGACGGGGGGGCCTTCAGGGAGGAGGAGGAGAGGCAGAGGACAGCAGGAACACCCTGACCAGCTCAGGATCTGCACCCTCCCCTCCCCCTGACTGGCCTCGGAAACATCTGTCCTACTTATGACAGTAACCTCCCGACTACACACCCTGTTCCTCCTCGCCCCATTCCCAATCCAGTGCACACACAGCCCAGCTCGACTTTCTGCACTGTCACCTGCAGAAATCCTTCAATGGCTGCCACTGGCCACCAGTGACAATCTGAACTCCTCAGCCAAGCTCTCTAAGCCACGGGCGGGCTTCAGACTCCCTTCCCCTTCCTGCCGGTATCTTCACCTTACCATAGACATCTCCCCACACACCCCTTGTTTTCCTGCCTTCTTGCCTTTGTTCACCCTGTTCTCTCTATTAGGAGTGACCTTCCCACACATCGACTCTACTCAAAATTCAGAGTCCCTCCCAGATGTCACCTTACTCAACGAAGCCCCTCCTGGCGCCCCCAGCCCCTGAAGGTCCACCCCTCCTTTGAGCGGGCAGCGTTTGGCCCCTTTCTTGTTGGGATGTCTGTGTACTGGTCCCCTTCCTACGCGTCACCATAAGCCACCTGATGGCACAGGGCTTCATCAGTGCCTGCCCTCCCCTAGATGCTCGAGAAAGCTGGTCTGAACAGAACTGGACAGGGGTCTGGGGAATGGCGTGGAGCTGCCGCTCACAGCGAGCTTGGAGGTTGTCTGTGGATTTCAGTTTCGAGAATCCTCACTGTTTCCCACCTCTGTCCACTCCCGAATAATAATCAAACATTGGCCAGGCTGCTGAGCCCTTCACTTCATGACCCTGAAGAGGGACCCAGTTGTCTGTAAAAAAGGCATTTGGGGTCTCTGGCAAGAGAACAAGGGAGGAAACAAGGAGTCAGGAAAAGACACTGAAACCCGCAAATGGTCTGCAAAGTAAGAGAGTCACGGCCTCCGCATGACTGTTCTGATGCTATCACTCTCCTTGTTGCCTCTAACAATAGCCGCTCAGCAATGCCAGGGTCGCCTTTTTGCTCCTTTCAGATGTGACCTTCGAGCCCCAGAGCATACACTTCAGTCCTCAAGAGATGGCATTCTCCTTGGAGACCTGCACACATCTCGGCCACACGCAGCTGTCTATGCAGAAGCACCTGGCGAGTGACTTCTGGTGGCCGCTCAGCGGTGTCGTCTGGGGGCTGACCAAGCCCTGCTCGCAGCCGTAGGCGATTTGGACCAACATGAGATTTGGGCTTGAATTATCTAATAATTATCCACTTTTCTTTACTTAGAATGTGACTCTTCTCCTACCTTGTCACAATATATCCCCCGTAGGGGTTTTACCTCGGGTACACTGGGAAGCAGATCGCTCCTAAGTGTCTCCAGGCCTCCACATTGTCTCTTCTCCTAGTAGCTCGGTAGGGGCTGCCAACGTGTCTTTCCCACTGACCCGTGCTAGAGTTCTGGCCTCCGTCGAGCCTGGAGGGCTGGGTCAGGTGAGGCAGCCCCTCCTCGTGATATCTTACGGGTAGAACTTTATCTTGGGGAAGGAGAAGGAAAGGAAAATCTCAGGAGTGAAGACTTCAACTCATTCCCACCCCCAGTCTTGGAAAGTTCTTTTATTAAAAGACATGCCAATGCCCCGGAAATGCTCCCTCTTTTTTCAAAAGCCCGCTCAAAGAAATGGAGTGTGGAAGAGCCTAGCTGTTCAAAACACCATCTTCCCAGGCCCTGCCCATCCCAACTCTGGAGACAGCCTACACGGCAGCCCTGGCCCCAAGGAGGAACAAACAAAGAGCCACGTGAAGTTAGTTTTACAAACCCTTCCACAGATGTCACAGCATGGTGGGGAATGTCACAGACACTGAGAAAGACATGTACAGGTCCCCTACAAGAAGCATTCATTCATCCATTCATTCATTCATTCATTCAGGTAATACTAACTGATCATTATTCATACCAAATATTTGCCCTTAAGATTTTCATTTAGTGGCAAGGCAGAAGAGAAAGCCAATAATCAGAGCAAAACATGCTATAGATCCACAACCCAAAACTCTCGGGGCCAGCTGTACTTTGGAAGGCAGATTTTTAAGAATTTTTTTTATTTTTTTATTTTTTAGAAAAGCGTGGTGTTCTATGCCCCGTGTAATGCGCTGGTAGAGTCTGGGCCAGCCTGCTGCCGGCACAACCATTTGTTGCTGCGGCCAAGCACTCCAGTACCTACAGCAGGTGAATGAAAACTATAAATAGCCTCATGTCAGTTCAGGTCAGGTTTTTGTCATCAAATGCCCCCAGTGAGACTGCTTTCTTCTTCTTCTTTTA